>DWLS01005477.1:0-12657 GCA_018246255.1 Pachliopta kotzebuea | reverse complement strand
CTATATCTGTCCTATCCCTTGAATACTTTGGACAATCTATAAGAAGGTGCATAATACTTTCTTCAACGTTAGGATCAAAAGCACAAGACGGTACGTTTTTGCGTTTAAATTTGTATAGATATTGGCCAAAGCCATGTCCAGTTAAAGCCTGAACAATTAGCGAATTTAACTTCATACTTTTTAACAGTGCATATGCTTTGTCGGTATTGAGAAGAAATGCTTTTGTTACAGCTACAGTTAAGCTATAACGCAACAGCTAACAGCTCCATTGTAGTTATTTAATGTAGCAATCACTTTTCTAAAGTAGTGCGGAATGTAACGATTATAAACACTAAGTTGTAGCGCTTAAAATATAAAATTCCATGCATTATCGTTACAGTTTACTTTTTATAACAAACCACTCGATTACCAGTGATTGGTTCCGCTCAAATCACAATCGCTTTATTCCCAATGAATTTCAAAATTTGTATAACATACAATTTACACAAACTACAGTTGGAGAATTAAGTAACTGTTACTAGTAATTTTAACTGTATAAAATTTATGTTATCAATTAAGTGATATTTCTATACCAAATTGGTAATATGCAAACATTACAGTGTTCCGGTTTGAAGGGTGCTGTATGCTAGTGAAATTACTGGGGTAATGAGACTTAACACCTTATGTTTCATGCGACGAGAGCCATGTGGTGATATATATACCATCTTAACCAATCACATTGTTATGGGCAAGCGTATCACTTACCATCAGGTGAACGCTACAATCGTCTCACTGCCAAATCGAGTATAAAAAGAAGCAAATGAGAAATTTCCGTATTAAAATAAAGTGAATAGATCCATTAAATTTAGTCCTGATGGTTGGACAGTTGCCGGAGACCGTCTAGTTATTTACCACCGCAGCTGATGAACATTACAGTGTTCCGGTTTGAAGGGTGCTGTATTCTAGTGAAATTACTGGGGTAACGAGACTTACATATTATCTCAAGGCGAGGAGTGCCATGTGGTGATATGTATACCATCTTAACCAGTCACATTGTTATGGGCAAGCGTATCACTTACCATCAGGTGAACGCTACAATCGCCTCACTTCCTTGTTTTAATGTAAGCTAGTGGAATTACTGGGGTAACAAGACTTGACACTTTAGCACCATATTGAGCTGTGATAGCCTAGTGGTTTAAACGCCTGCCTTTTACTTCTAAGTTACTGGGTTCGAATCCGAGCACCACCAATGAATTTTTCAATTTAGTTCAAAAGCCATGTATCAAATCGCGTGGATATAAACATTAAAAGATATAACACCTTATTGTTATGTGTATCACTTACTATCAAGTGAATGGTTTAACATCGCCTTCCAAATTTGATAGAATACAAATAACAAGTGATACTTCTGTATACAGCAACTGAATCGTTCCATACTAAAAATACTAGTTAATAGTATACCAGTAAGTATTGAGGTTATCTTTTCTAATGTAAGTAAATAGGTTCAAAATTTAAGTTTAAAACAAAATTTGCATAACTATTATGTAGATTAGAGACAACTAAACATTTACATACAAAACACATTGCAGGTTTCTTTTCAATAAATGAAATAAGTATCCCATACAAAGTTCTGAAACTTTGTGTACCCACAACCCGACCACATACCAACAAAATTCTAACGGCTCTGATCTTATCTAAGCGAGATCTGTCTGTATGACAAATATCAGCACCGGCTCCTATCCCTTGTAGTTATGGAAATTGAAAATTGTTGAAGGACAGACAACATTAAACTGATTGTAAGAAGATACACAAACTATTGCTCACATAGTATATTGGCTTGGTCCTGTGAGTTGTTGGACATTAACTCCCCTGAATATACTCCAATAGTGTAAGGAGTCTTTAAAAACCACTCACGGGATAAAGCCAACCTCATCTGCTTGCACACTGTTTATAAACAAACGAAATTGTCCTAATCCCCTTCATTTTAGGAAGGCATATGTCCAACAGTGAATATATATAAGCTGATGAAAAAGAATATACCCCGGTATATACTAATGGACCCTTACAGTCAAGTCAGTATATATTAACAATTAAGAATACATTTTATACAAAGTATTTTTAATTATACATTATAAAATATTCACTTTCACATTTCCAATAGCGTCAACATATATGTGAACTTATACATTAATAAAACTTGAAAAACCTGTTCAAATTAAATAATGAATGTTAAACAAAATTGAATAAATAACAAATACTTTGAGTATTTCATATATAAATTATTCTTTTTTATATGAGACCGTACAATAATGTTTGGTTCTAGAAATTGGTTATCAGCACAACTGCAAAGATGATTTTTAACCTCAACATCTGTCAATCTATTACTTTACTTATCTACTTTTGGATATCTCAAATAAAATAATATCAAAAAGTATTCATTATTTGTCAAGTCAATTAACTATTTCTAATTTTCAGTTATATATTGCTAAACTTAAGATAATTATTATATTATCAATTAATATATTATTCAATGATGATGATGACATGTTATTATTTAATTGAACAGATGTTTTTTAAATCTAAAATATAATTACAAGTAGCGCTTATCTCAGTCTGTAGCAATAGTAGCTGTATCAGCTACGTTACTATACAGATAAGACATGTTACATCTCACTGATGTTTTATGATCAATGTGATAAGGATTTATTATAATGATTTTACTTCAATTGTTATATTGACAAATGTTAAAATAATTTTTTTTCGGTAAAAGTACTGAAAGAAATTATATGGTGAATACTCATTTAAGCGGTTCAAACATTTTCTTTATTTTGAAAACGGCCGCATCAAAGACTTTTCTGTATGTATATACACAAACTGTGTATATCAACTAATAATTAATGATTTATTAAAAAAATTACTAGTTTAATTAAAAAAAATCTTGTTATTTTTATTAAAGAAAACATAGTAATATATTTTGATAGACTAAAGACAACCCATCTGTCTACTTGTTATTATATTTTTATGCTGAATAAAGATATCTTTAATTCATTATGACAATGAGACGAGCAATGTGTTCACATGATGATAAGTGATATAAATGCCCATAACAATGTGGTGTTAGTTAAGATATTACACACAACATCACATTGCACTTGTCGCCTTGAAACGTAACATGTTAAGTTACCCCAGTAATTTCACTTATATACAGCATACCCCAAACCAGAATACTGTAATGTTTGAACATTAAAATTTGATGGTAAAAATAGGAGCTCTGGTAGTACCCATTGAAATAACCTATCACTAGTGTGTGTCTAATATCAAAATAACTAATTACTCTATATTTAATACAAACAAGCATATTAGAAATCAGCCCTGTAAACCATTAACAGGAAATAAATAAAGACTTTTTTCTAAAAGGTGATGAGAGGAGTAAGACAATCACTTAATGGTAAATGATACACTTGACCATAACAATGTAGCGCTGGTTAAGATGGTACACACGGCACTACATCGCTTTCATCACCTTGCAACTTAAGTTATTAGGTCTCATTACCCCAGTTATTTCACTACCATACAGTGATTATGCATCCTCAAATTCTTCATGGAACAAATGTTAAATAAACAATTTTAAGTTTGTTCAGAGCTATCTCCAAAAATGAGTGGATCAATTATAAACAGATATTCACAGAGACCTCGCTGATGTCATAAGGTATTATGTAGACAATTTTCTCAAAAATTGGAGGACAACGACCAAGGACGAGGACTAATACCAAATCCTGTATAATAATAAGTATAGGTATATTGTCATCATCATCAGTCAATAAACACTCACTGCTGGACATAGACCCACCCCAAAAAAACTAAAAATTCATTTACAGATGTATAAAATAAACATACTAGAGCAGGACATCAACAGTGTATAACAAAGTATATTGATAAAATGTATTTATTTATTTTATTTATATACACTTACACATATATATATAAAACAATACTATTTAATAAAAGTAACATAGTGTCACAAAGGCGAGCTTAACCCTGAAAAGAGTTCTCTTACAGCATACCCAAATAGGAAGGATATACTATTTTATTATTTGTATAGGTGTACCATGTACTAGTAATAGTAACGTATAAGGAACATATATCGCAAGTAAACAAAGTGGTAAAAATAAAATTTGCAACAAGAGGTAAAGATAATAGTCTTTAACTCTCTTCTTAAACATAGGTAAGGAAGGACAGGCGCAGATATCATGAGGAAGAGCACTCCTGAGTTTACCCTAAACATTACCGTTTACTGTAAAAGAATTACTGTACCGTTTGGAAAAATGATTTGGTATTTTGAGAAGTAAAGATTTCGAGGAGCCGCATTGAGATCCTTAGGGAACAAGATACTCATATGCTCACAGAGTATGTAATGTAATATCTAAACTTTTATTTTAGTGCTCAATAAAGAATGTTCATGGTACCTTTCTTTAGTATTTTAATAGTAACTTTCACCTATTTATAAGTGATACACTTGCTTATTATGTGTTGTAAGTTAAGATGGTATAACTGCACAACATTGTGCTCATCACTTTGAGACATAAAAAGTCAAGTCCCACTACCAAAATAATTTTACTAGCTACAGCAACCCTTAAACCAAAACAGAAATATTTATCATTGTTTGGCAGCAGAAAGAAGAGCTGCAGTGGTGCTACTAGTAATTACTGAAAATTTAATAAGTTATGTGTATAAGAAAGTAAATATTTACCTCAGGAGGTTCAATAGCTCTTTCCACAGCTTCACTCATAATAAAGAAAGCTATGAACAAGAGAAACAGGCCATTAACAAAGCCAGCCAGCACCTCAGCTCTTGCATAGCCATAAGAGAACCGCTCGTTTGCTCTCCATTTAGAAACAAGGGAAGCTGCTAAACCAGCTACAAGTCCCGTGCAGTCAAAAAACATATGGAATGCATCGGAAATAAGACCTAAAATAAAAAGATTATTAAACTCAATTCAAAATCTGTAACTTGCTTTTTGTACTCAACAAATTTTTAAAGTACTTACCCAAACTGTTCGTCCATATCCCATAAAAAAGTTCAACAAAAGCGAAGGACAAATTAAGTAACAAAAATAAGAACAAATTCCTTGAATTTTTATCTGAGTATATGAGTCTGAGCCAGTTCTGAAACTTCTCGCGGATCCCGCCCAGGGGCCCCCTTGGGAGCTTTGTATCCTTTTGGGTCAAAGGCAGCATCGTATCACATTAATATTCAAGATTACGACTCACGTCAGTTTTGGCCTAATTGGCCAAATAACTTAAAAACATCAGTTTGCTGCATACGTGTACTCTTGCGGTTTCTAACCTCTTGTTATAAATACTGTTAACAATTTAATGAGAGAGAAATTATAGAATTATACGTGTTTTGTCTGTTAGATGCATAATCTTTAAAAGTTATACATCCTATAACAGATAATTACTTTAAAATTATAAACTTTTTCTCATGGTGTGACAATTCAATAAGTCTTTATAGTCTTGAGCATAGACTGCCACTAACACATAAGTTAATCATTTAAATGACAACTTTATATGCGTTGTATCTAATAGTTTTGTACACGGTAACAAAAGTAATTAAAACAATCTCCTAATTTAATTTTATTACTGTTGTATATGAAGAAATAATAATGAATAATGTAAGAAAACTTAACGTAATAGAATTTAAATTTGTTCTAAAATAATAACGTGAATTCTGATCAATTACAAACATAGTAACTTATTGTTTTTCAACGTAATGAGTACTGTTAATAAACAGCCTAAAGATTTTTTTTAAGTATTTTCAATAATATCTCAATACGTTATAAATAATGAAAGACGTACAACGCTTATTTATTAAAATATTTGTAGCATAAAAATCTAAGTTTTAGTATTCTTTCCTCGTGTTTTATATGTTACCTATTTATATCAAACTATGCCGCCAACACTAACTCAAATGCAATTGGCTAGTCGAAACGATATTTGCAAAACAACCAATAACATGGCGATAATAATTCATGTAATATGTAAATGAAACAGCATATGTGATGATTCATAAACTTTCAGAAGACACTCGTTTCCGGAAAAGTTTATTATTGTGTCTATGTATTTTGCTCATATTGCTTATGGCAAACTTTGTTAAGCACTTTTAAAAAATGTTTTAATACATTTTATAATTATTTGTAAGTGTGAAAACTCATTGCCTGGTATTGAAATAATAGCACACTTAATTATAAAAAAACCGCAATGTCTTAATTGACAAATAATTTTTTCGCGCTTATAATTCAAAATGATTCCACCGGAAATTCGTCTATAGATGCGTTTGTTTCCGAAAAGTGAACGTTTCACGAGTCAACAGCAACGTCTTTCGAGAAGTTCTAGGCGCTGTTTGCGACATTTTTCTTTCTTTTATCCGTCATCCAATGTTTTGTGTGATGAAATAACACGTTGATTAGCTAGTAATTTTGTTATTAGTGTTCATAGTCGTAATAAAGTAACTACTAGATTACGATATAAGCTAATATGGGCGACGAAAGCCACCCGAAAACTCTCTACGTCGGTAATTTAGACGCGACTGTGACAGAAGAATTTCTATGCGCGTTGTTCGGACAAATAGGCGAAGTTAAAGGCTGTAAAATAATACGCGAACCTGGCAACGACCCATATGCGTTTCTCGAATTTACAAATCACACAGCAGCAGCTACAGCCCTGGCCGCCATGAACAAGCGAGTGTTTCTTGACAAGGAAATGAAGGTTAACTGGGCTACGAGTCCTGGTAATCAACCGAAGACGGACACTAGTAACCATCACCACATATTTGTTGGTGATTTGTCTCCGGAGATAGAGACTCACATACTTCGTGAGGCGTTCGCTCCATTTGGAGAAATTTCAAATTGTCGAATAGTACGCGATCCCCAAACGCTCAAATCCAAAGGTTACGCTTTTGTATCCTTTGTAAAGAAAGCAGACGCTGAAGCCGCTATCCAGGCTATGAACGGCCAGTGGTTAGGTTCACGTTCTATACGTACAAATTGGTCGACACGCAAACCTCCCACCAATAGACCAAACGAAGGTGCGCCCAGCACCAAACGAGCGAAACAGCCAACATTTGATGAGGTGTACAACCAGAGTTCACCAACAAACACAACTGTGTACTGCGGAGGGTTCACGAGTAATGTCATTACTGAAGAATTGATGCAAAGCACATTCTCACAGTTTGGTCATATACAAGATGTCAGAGTGTTTAGGGACAAAGGCTATGCGTTTATTAGGTTCACAACGAAGGAGGCAGCAGCACATGCAATTGAAGCAACACATAATACGGAAATTAGTGGACACACAGTTAAATGTTTCTGGGGAAAAGAGAACGGAGGAGGAGAAAACCAGGTATGTATGATTATTCAAAGGCCATTAACAGGAAGATACAGAGTAATTATCAATTATTTACATTATTTATGTAATTTTTCAGAGTACAAATAACCCACCATCGGCACCTGCAGCAATGGGAGCACAGACGCAGTATCCTTATGCATACCAACAAGGAATGGGGTATTGGTATGCACAGGTAAATTATATCACATACCTATTTTTATTATCATTTCTATGAATTGTTTTTGAGGTCATTGAAGAAGTGTTGTGATAACTTAACCACAACTGAATTGAACATTATAGAAACAAAGAAATATTAGAGATTCTCTGTTTTTTTATTCCTGTTTTAAAATAACATTTCTGCTCTAATGAAATTTTGTTCAGGTGCATGATTAATACCTTGTTTTTTGTACTTTGACCATTAATTTACATACACATAGTTTATTGAACATGTTTATGTTAAACTTTCATTTTTTCCTTGAGTAAAGCAAACAATAATTTTTAATGCTCATTTTAAGATTTAAAATAGGCAACTATTTATTGACTTTACCATTTCATTATAGAACAATTAGATTTTAAATATATTATTTAAATCTATAGAACTGTGTTCGTTTACAGTTGGCATTTGAAATAAATTCTATGTGTTCTCAATTTAAAATATTTTCCAAAGATCAGGTTGCTTGGTATCTATACATACAATTATACATGTCATTAAAAATTTTAGGTTATGATTTCCATATGACATCATTGACATTTCAATTTGTTACAATCAATAGCAGAGAGAGTTTGAACGGAGTAAATGTCAAGTGAATGTTAATAAAACTTTTGCTAATGAAAATATGTATAAACATTTCCACTTTTATATTAAACTATATTTACAGTTTCCTTTGAAGATATATGCATTATCTATTTGAATGAATTGTAGAAATTAAAATACAAAAGGTATACATTTAGATATTTCGTTAATACATTCAAAAGTTTTTATATTGCTAATTTAGTAGTTATTCGTTGCATTCACAAATAAAAAAATAATATACAATCAATAAATTCAAAATGTTGTTACCATAGCTATATACATAACATATGTCAGCCATACAGTTGGCATAGCAACATCCCATTCTACATGGATACACCAAGAAAGGGAAGATATTAGTGAGAAGTTAATTTGAAAGTATTATGTTTTATATAATTGTTGATAAATTTAATAACGGTTTGAACGACTACTTTTTTAAACGATCAGATATGTTATGTACTAAAAAAAGATTGTGAAATGATCATTGCCATCAGCAGATAAACATCCAATGCTGGACATAGGCCTCACCTAAATATCTCCACAAAAAATTGTTTAAAATTACTA
This sequence comes from Pachliopta kotzebuea, assembly GCA_018246255.1. Lineage (NCBI taxonomy): Eukaryota > Metazoa > Arthropoda > Insecta > Lepidoptera > Papilionidae > Pachliopta > Pachliopta kotzebuea. Next base: position 3,939 of record DWLS01005477.1, on the reverse strand, counting down.
TAAATGAAATAATATATATAAGTAGATTACAGTTACAAAAATATATAAAAATTTAACAAAAACTTTGAACATGATCATGTTATATCTATATATTAAGTAATATTATTTGTAACAATTTTATATCTCAATTCCTTTTTTACACAATGTGTTACATTTTCATGATAAAATTACAAGCAAGGGCACAAGTACAGTTGTTATTATCCTTTGTTGATATTTATAAAACACAAAGAGTTGTATTGAGGTGACTCACACAACGTTAAGTACAATCATTTAGTAGAGATGTGTACAGAAATTGATTTAAAGCAGTCACTTTTAATGTTTATTTAATGAGCTTTCACTAAAAAAATTATCTTTGCCACTGGAAATAATTAAATAGTATTTCATATATTTGATTAATTTACCAAAATATCTTTGGTGTGCTTTGATAAAGATAGAGTTCATTGCCCAAGAATTTAGATATTTTTGTTTTTGCATTATGAATATTTATTAGATCAAATCTTATTAATATAAGAATTTTATTTGATAAGAAATTAATAGAATTGAGATTCCAGTTAAGCAACTATTCATATTATCATGACAGTACATAGTAATATTCATTGTTATTCACATGATAGAGAAATCACCTCCATATGTATGTTTGAACTATACATATACTTTTTGAATTTCTCTGCTGTTTAACATTTTTATTTATAAATGAAAAGAATAGAATATTATTAATTTCTTTATTTTTTTTTTATTAATTCTGCTTTTCCCTGATATTATTGTTCAGGGGTTTTTTAACTTATATTTACATCATGTAATACTTATGCTATCTTATCATCTATAATAAATCTGTACATACACCTATGTGTACATAGTCACATTTTAATATTCCTATTTCTATTATTTACTATAGTACATATCTTTTGACAATTACATTATAAACTTATTTCTAACTAATTTACATTTTATTAACTCGTTTAAACCTTCGGTATGCATACTTTTATTTTTTTATTTCAAACTTCCTTAAAACTAACAACACATTGTATCCTTCGGGTCCTGAACTAAGTACAGCTTATATCTCCGGACCCTAGCTCATGTACATTGTCTCGGTAGAACTAACAATTTAAGTTTGTAACATGCTTTTATATAATTACATGACTATTATACTAGTGTATGTATTGTAAGTTGCATTATTTAAAACTTCATTGGGTCTCGTAACCTTTGAGTAAGTTGTTTTGTTTATACAAAGTTTACCACAAATTCAACGTTTCGTAGAGTCATTGTTTTGAGTTATTTGCATTAATTACAATATACTGAAGTTGTAATTGACAACCTCTAGATTTACATCTCACATTTTCATCATATGTTAATTTGTAGCAAGAGTTAAATTCGCAACAATTTGTTGCATCATCTTGTTATATTTATCCAATATGATAATTCCTTCTTTTATTTATTCAATCTCTCTTCTTAGTACATTTGAAAGAATATTAAGGCCCATGTCCCGATTTGTATTAGTTTATTGGTCCCTATTTTTTATTATTACATTATATGCATGAACTTGTATGAATATGTCAATAGCTAGTTTCTGCTGAACTTGATTTATCAAACGCACAGATTTTTTATATGGTTTAGGATAGAGGTGAGTAACCTTTTTAATCAATGGGCCAATTTAATTTTATTTTTTGGTAAGCCGTACATAGATTAACTCTTATTAATAATTAACGAAACTTTATTTATAATAATTAGTAGAATAAAGAAATATAAAAATTATTAATGATTTTATATATAAACTTAGTATGTACTACTATTTTGTTAGAATTAATTTTATAACAATATATTTTGATATGAGAAAGTCTATAAAATAAATTTTAGTAATGCTTGACGGATCGCGTGTTCATCTTTGGTCTATTAGAAATGTACTCATTTTCCAATTATTTTAATCACTATGCAATCATTAGAAATAATATTTTGAACCAGACATTGATTACTCAAAAGGATACCTAACTTTAATTTATACTCAATGTATTCACAAGTACTTGTTATGCCATATGGTTAAATGTAAATGACCCCATTGTGTAATGCTCATGTTTATATTTAAATTCATTCTCAGAAGAAAAAAAATAATTTAAAAAGCAGGTTACCTTCTTATATAATGAGAGAAAACGAAACTTTACTTTTGTTTACTATCAACATGTCGCTGTTTACTCCAAAACAAGAAGTTTATTCATATTAAGCTTTATTGCATCATACACTACAATTTCATAATTCATATATTTTTTATAAATATGTAAACAGTTTTCCAATTAATATTAATGATGGATTATTTATGACCATATCAGATCAGATCATCAATTCTGCTTACTGGTCATCATAATCTATACATTAATAAAAGTATTAAGTGACTTGTAAGAGGAAAATGGGTTATTGATTGTAACAAAAGTTATGAAAGATGTTTTAATGAATAAAAATCGTTTTGGTTAAAAAAAATTACCAGTTTAGTAAAATTACTTTCACATTTAACCACTCGAACATGACATAGTATAAATAATGTTTTTGCATAGTTTATGATTAATGATGATTACTACAAATTTAATTTCTGCTTTTAATAAGTTATCAATGATTCATACATATGGTACATTGAGTTTATGTTCAAAAAGTTTCTATGGAAGACATTAACGGACAGAGATTTCCTCTCCTTTCCCAGGGTTATCCTGCTCTACAAGGGTACATGGCGCCGGGGTACTATCAACAATACGCCACCGCGTACAGCAATCCCCAAGCGGCTGCAGCTGGTAAGTAACACCTAAATTCATCATTGATGGGTTCATTAAATTGTTTTTAAACATGCTTGATTATTTTGTCATAAGCATAAATGTTAAAAATGTTTTTTTTGTTTATTGTTATTTTTTTTAATTAAAAAACCTTTATCGCAACACCTTAAAATAGGGTACAATAGGCGGACTTGATGCCTACAAGCATTCTCTGCCAGTCAAGTAATGAGGTGGGAGATGCTGTGGTAGGTGAAGTCTGAAGGATATATTTAACCAGAATAATACCGTCATTATTAGATACATACATATAAGTACAAAAGGAGGTATAGACATATATATACAAAAATATGAAAGTAAATAAGTAAAACATAAGACAAACTACTCCTGCGATTTCAAAAAGTCCTCTTTCATCAGTCTCCTGAAAAGTTCTTTGTTTGGAGCTCTTCTAATATTGTCAGGCAAGGAGTTCCAGAGTCGTGCTGCCTGAACAATAAAAAGTGTTATGCATAGATTGAAAAACAATAATAAAATCTATTTACAACCTGGAAACCAGTACGGTTTATCTATGCTGTACAGTCATCGTGATTATAGTTAGATGCCATTACATCCGGGATGGTTCTCAGTGAGGTAATGCTTCAGCCTCGCTCGGTGTGATCCAGAAACTACAATGTCCTAGATTTTTAGATGTAGGTTATATATGAAATTGGCAGTTTAAAAATTTTTAAATTCTTGAACCATAGACATTGTTTTATTTCTGACCACAAAGTTTTTGTTTTTTGAGCTCCTTTAAATTGGATGGATGTTAGTACTCTGTTAACGAGTCTGTACAATCGGAATTGTTTGATAATAATAATTCAACCTTGTCATGTACTTTCAATACCCTGCAATGCCTAAATATACCTTTATCATCATTTTGGTACTTGATTTTAATTTTATATGGCACTATAGTTTTAATGTCTTAGTTGTTGTAGTCTTTATATAATTTGTATGTTCAACTGCAACTATCCTACCTTTTTGTAATAATGTTGGTATCTATAAACACTTAGCACTTATCTCGCCACAGCATTATCTATGCAAGATACTATCATGTCTATTTTAAAACAAGAACAAGGAGGTGGATCTGTAAAATAATTTTAATATCAAATTCAACAATCCCGAATAAAACAGATCAACCGTACACCTCTAC
>DWLS01005476.1:0-12658 GCA_018246255.1 Pachliopta kotzebuea | reverse complement strand
CGGACTATTGTCGGAGACCTTGTTTGCTTATCATATACTTGTTTGTTTTTATAATTTTTATCTACTAATAGCAAAGAGAATATAATGTTTAAATTAAATACACAGTACAGGGAATATTTAAATATTTTTTTTTATACAATTGCTTTGGAGAAGTGGAGGACAAACGTTTATATGAACGCTTGTTTTCGCTTACGTATTTAAAAATATATATTTTTTTAAACATTTGAAAATGAAAAAACTGGAAACATCAATAAAAACGTTTATTCTTGCTTATAAAAAAATACGCTTTGTATTGTTTTTCAAAAATTAACACCCAAACAATACATCTCGACGAGAATTTATCGTATAAGTTAGGTTACGTTATGGGTTTTTCCATTTAGGTAATTTGCTTTATGGTCATTTTCTTTGTTTAAAATCAAAATTCTTTTTTTACGATTTTATGATCAGATAGAACTTAACTATAAAAAAGGTGCTATAGATTTTAAAATTAAATTTTCGTCTAAAAAAAATATACTCGGTTTCACAAAAGTTAAATAAAAATCAAACCTTAGCTTATGTAAGTAGGAAGAAATTTGGTATTAGTTAAAACTTCTTAAGAAATGTTTAATTTATAACTTGTAACATATTGTTATTATATTAAATACATGATTTTACCTTTATTTTACAATTTAATACCTACAAGCTAGTTTTATTTTTTCCACTGTATTGAATGGAAGAAAACATCTTCACGGCGTGAAGTCCTCAATATGTACCACAAGCTTAGGTATTACATAACGATTACAAAGGACTATATAAATACTCGATACATAAGTGTTTTATAATTGCGAACGAACTCCGGCAATTATTAGCTGATAACTATTGTTGCGTAAGATGCCCATTACATCTGTAACTGCAATTCATGTTATGTCGTCTAACGAGACCATGAATTTACAAATCACTATAAAACCGTTGAATTTCCAGCAAAGGACCCATGGTATCGATGACTAAGAGCAGGTTGGTCTATCTTCACTTGATAAAAAGTATGACAATCTCATACAACCTTATCTGAATTGGTTATCTATGGTCTGTCAACTTGTTATTTTTTATCAAAGGACTTTGTCTGGTTACTTAACAGTGTAAAAATGTAAAATGTATTTATAAATTTATTTCTATATCTATTATATTTATTGCACAATATTTTGTGTATTAGGCAGATTTAATGCCAAACACCATGATGTGCTGATCTACTACAGGGTTGAAAAGAAATGAATGTTATAGAAAAATAAATTTACTGGTGGTTGGTCTGTGCTGCCGGAGACCGTTTAGGTAAGTATCGCTGCAGTTCCTATTGCAGTCGAACTGTAAGTAGTACGCAAACATTACTGTGTTTCGACTTGAAGGGTGCTGTAAGCTAGTGAAATTACTAGTATAATGAGACTTCATATTTTATATCTAAAGTTCGCAAAAACAATGTGGTGCCTTGTATATCATTCTAACAATCGCCACGTTGTTATGGGCAGGCTCTTCACCATCGGGTGGATATCTCAATCTTCTCGTACATAGGAATATTTTTGGCTATTTTTTTTCTGAACATTATTGCCGCAAATTTTATTGCGGGTCGAAAATGTCTCACGCGACGCAGTTAGTGACAAGTGTTTAATATTCACTTATTGGTCCCTCAATTCGCATATTAATATTGGATCAGCCGTTGCGAGCTGCTACCAGTGAAAGTTACAACTGAGCACATTCTTACATTCGTTTATTACTAGCATTATTAGCGAAAATGATATTTATTACTTCTGTTTTATATTGTAGAAATAATTACATCATCATCACAGTCGTACTCTGCAATGCTGAAGGTCTAGTTCATCTTGCAATGTTTTCTAGTATTCCACTAGTTATTATATTACTTGCTTTTTTTCTAGCTGTTGCATGTTATAAAAGAGATTAGCGGCTTTAAGGATTCTCCTTTTTCTGTGAGTCGGTTTCTTAATGTCGAGGGTTGCGACTCCTTTCTGATAACCTGCCTTTCTTGATGTTAGTCTAATTATTCTAGCAGTGTTTGCCTGTGTCAGTAGCCTCTTTTATTTGGTCGGTCCAATATCTTGAGATTCGTTCACGTGGCTTCATATAAATAATCTTGCCAGCAACGACAAGATTATCCAAGTTATTGTGCTTATATCTGGCAATGTGCCGGGAGAACTCAAGTATTCATAGCAACCAGATGGTTCGTTTTGAGGACTAAAAGACCTCTAAAAACCTAGCGAAGAAGAGGAGAAACCACTGACACAATTTTCCTATGGAAATCTTCCGTGAACGTATACATTTATAGATTACCCGTCTCGCAAAAAGTATACACTGACATGCGGAGGATTTAAGGAGGATCTATACCGAAATTATTACAAGAATAGAAATAATTCTATTGACATGTTCTCTTTTCTCTTTCTTGCTATTCTAGAGATATTACAGATGTTACTGATATAATTTTTCATCGACGAAAACTTTCATAAATAAAATATTTTAATAAATTATTTTATATGCCTATTGTGACGAATCTAATTATTATCTCATTAACACTAAATTGGTTAAGCATTAATACCTAATGTCTGTGCTCCAATATAGCATGTATCTGATCTTTGGATACTTTAAATCTTTAAGTTCGTTTCTAAAGATTATTTTAAAAACTTGCCTTAATCTTTTACAAATTGCAATGTCATCATGATTTAAATTACGATTTGAAAAATTACTGTAATTTCTATTCTGTAGATTTTTTCTTTGTTGTCAGCACATTTGAAAAGTTCAGTTGGACAAACGGATTTATTGTGCTGATCATTAATATTTTTTTCTTCTTAACGTTTTTCAAAAAATTACCATTTGTGTGTGATTAATAAATCGCAGTCATCATCATTACTGATTGTGTTCACGTGTGTTCGCTCGCCTTGTAACGTGACTCGAGCACGTGTTACCTAGCTGTCAAACTAATGTACACAAGTAGTAGCCATTCAGGCTGTTTGTTTAATGAAGCACGACCCAAACATACGATTGTACAATGTACAACCATGCCGATGAGGTCGTGTCTAATAAAAAAAGTGTCATCAAGCTGAATGTTAAGACAAAAAAATTGGTTATATCAACTTGTGTCCTTCGTTTTAAGAAATCGAAAAAGCATTTTAACACAGTTCTTCTCACTATAATCAAGCCAGGTAATAAGGCACTATGATTTCTAAAAATTAGTTGTTATAGTGGATATGAATCCCACATAACTCCCACTTACCTGCAGAAACAAGCTATCCTTTGAAAATTTCCCCGGACACCAAAAAAATGGTTTACACGAGGTATACAAGATACGCAAACAATGAAAATATACTTATATAGATAATCTCTGACCCAACAGTGATGTGAATAATAATACTTACTAATTAATAAACATTGTACTTCTCTGATCGCGGAAGACATTTCCATTGGGTGAATAGTTAATAGTAGACCGTACTGTAATGACTATGACGCAAATAGAGAATATTCGATTTTACCGCACACAGATAATGAACGAAATATACATAAATTTTATATTGGTCAAGTAACTGATGGTCTAATTTGTTCTTCAACACAAAACAACTTACTGTGCAATTCATTTAACGACAATTGATCTGAGCTACAAAAAAACTAGTTTTGTTTTCTATTTTTTAAGTCACATAATGATGACCTTCAGACAAACAATCCTCACCTTCAAAGGCACGGCCTCTGCAAATGAAGACCTAAGACCAATTAATTCAGGTTAAACTTATTTTTATACAAAATGTGTATATAACTTTAGCGATCTTTTTAAGGATGAACCTTTCATCATGATCCTCATTGCTATCAGGCGATAAACGAGAAGTTACCATTGTATTATATGTGCTAAAGTTTTCAAACGAGTAATTGTGGTCAGATGCCGTAGATATTTCTAGTGGTTTACATTATAAGTATATATAGTTTCGACTAAACTCAATGTCTGGATTTGCGATACATTTGTGTTATTCTTTATTTGTTGTCTTCCAAATTCCGGAGTCTAATTTCCTTAAAGATTTAAAATCTAAGAAAGATGCCGAACATTGTGAAAACTAAGATCAGCGTCTTAGCATATTTCATAGAGGATGTAACCTTGGTAAAACTTAATAGACCTACGCAAACCGCATCCATGAATTCGTATAATAACAAATAAAAACTAAAATTGGATTTTGTAATCAATGAATTTAGATAAACATTTAATCATAATTGATTTCTTATATATTAATGACAATATTAAATCTTTAGCTTTGTGATTGAGGGTAGACAAACATTAGTGTTTTATTGGTATCCAAAAAGGAAAACGCGTTCTACTGGAAAGGAGTAGTATAGGTACATATTTCATAAGATTTTCATTTTATTTATATACTGTTTATTGGATTCTGAGAATCTAAGTCCAGTCCTTTCTTTTTTATTGTAAACATGGTATAAATATTATATTAAAAGAATGGTGTATCCCTAATTAAGGCCAAGAGCTCATGTGTCGGCCTAAATTACTGTAGCGATGTTGGCCTCGTAAACATCGTCTTTGATTTTTCAACCACAGATTCCATCAGAGTGATGTGTGTATGCCATCAGATTAAATGACATGAAAAAAAATTACATTTGCTGTGCCAACTCGACTAAATCAAAACCCTGTTTCAGATTTAACGCCAACAAACACATTATCGTTCGCTGTGTAAACTATGATTTTTTTGATTACGCAATTAAATAACTTCGAAGGAAAATATTTCGTTCAGCACCCGCCAAGAAATGTCACCGTCGCTTATAGTTTATAACATTTCAGCCAAGGCTTATTGTGTAAAAGCTGAGTCCTTGCAAATAGTTAATAATCTTTCTAGGTTTCTCGAATATTTAAATTCTCATAAAATTGCGAATTATTCATGATAATATTCATAAATAATATTTCTTAGCGCTTAACATATGAAAGAAGGTCGTGTGCAGAATATCCAGTTTTGTGGGCCCAACTGGTTGTCTTCGCAACAAGTTTACCGATCATTTGAACAGATGTTTTCGCATTTTGTAAGTACCTTTATTTTAAAAAACATATTTTTTTCTTCAACACATTTTCAAAGATTAAATAAAACCTTAAATAATTTAAAGTCTCTAGCGACCATGCTATCCATATTAAAATTATTTGCGATTATCAGTTCAGCTTAGATCGCTATCAGAAAGCTCTGTAGCTTTCTTCCGTAGAGCTTTTTATACAATAAAGAAAAGGAAATTTATGAAAGGAACTATTATAAAAATAAACAAAAAATCTCAACGAAGCAATAGATTTTATGAATTCCCGATACATTTATCATCATCGTCATCAATTAAGTCGTTAATTGTTGAATATAGGCATCCATAATTGAGTCTAAGCATATTGATCCGATACCCCACGATCGACTATGACCCGCAACCGAAACCAAAGACCCGTAAACGCAGACCACGCCATGCGCCAATCTCGCAGTCCCAAGGGGTTCCACACACCACAACCACGCACAACACTGCAGATACCATCAACGCGCACGACACTAATCAAACCGCCTCCTCCGACATCACCAACACTTGCCTCAATGCAACACCAGGCCGTCCTCGCTTCATAGCGCGACGTCCCAGCGACTCACACCGCATACACAAGTTACACCCGTGTTCCAGGGCAGTTCTCACCGCCCAGAACTTCCGACACAGCCGAAGGTGGTCGGAGGACGGACGCGAGGTCCGCCTTCGACGGCCGAGGAGACTCGCTAGTTTAAATAATTACATAACCAAGACACATGTGAATGAAAATCCGCCGCCGGTGTAGTTATCCGTTCCATAAGCAGTAGAAACATTAGGTTAGGTTTAGGTTATCAAGCCGTGGGCCCCGTGGTCCGCGTGCCCAGTATCAGATGAACTGTATACGCCACAAAAGACGGGTCAGCGCTTTCATCATCAGAGATTAATATATATATATTTGTTTTTATTTATATGGTGCGTACCACCTACATCCAACGATTCCCTGATATCTTCATCTGGTTGTCGATCTATCTTGAAAGCTGTCATGTCACGCTGAGTTTGTCATTTCATAGTGTCCACTGAAGAATCTTTAAGCTTTATCGAACGATTGATTAACTCATTAGTTGTTAAAACTAAAACTAGATAAATTTTAAATATTCCTGTTGTCATTCTTGAGCTTTGCTTTAACACTATGAAATTATTTATAATCGTTCATTAGTTTAAAGATTGAAAATTAAAACAGTTTTTGAGATATTAGAGCTTCCTACTCAACGAATGTCACCGACTGATAGAAAGAAATGCATTGTTTTGTTACCACGTAACAACTTATGAATGGACGGTACAAAACAGAATCTAATCAGAATATTACGTCACAGAGGTACGTAACGTTTGAGTTATGAAATCCTCACTAACCTCCCGATGTCGGTCAATGCTGCCGTGTTGACACCTAGCATCAACGAGCGACCCGTAACGTCGTCTAATGAAAAACATTGTGTTTGATCATAAACGTTAAGCCTCTCTAGTAATTTCACTTCACCCTTCAAACCGGAACACACACACACAGCGTCGGTAATAAGTACTTGTCACCATACCTTACTGAATGTTTTTGATATGAAACTAATCATGACCATTTTTTGTTGTAGATTTGAAATACGACGTATAACCAATCAAAATTTTTTGTGTATTGAATAATCTTGATGATGAATTTCCATATCATCTGCATCAATTTATATATGCACATTGTAACTTAAATTTTACAAATTAGGAAAATTTGCAACCTATTACTCTGTAATATCTTACGTGTGATTGGTTTTGGAATTATTCAAACTAGACATATCACAGACTCAGCGGCAAACCAATTAAAACTGCACAAGGTTTTCTCAATATCTTATTTTACTTTTTTTAAAACAGAGACGACCATTTGATTTGAGATAAACATCGTTATCATTATTTTAAAAGCAGCTATCTTTTCTGTTTAGTTCAGCCTTTATAATCAAGGTTGTATTCGGACTGGCAATTTTGTCGGTCATGTCCAAAGATATCTCCCCAACTGGAACGTTAAGTGCTGAGTCATGAAATTTAAAGAAAAAAACTAGTTGGCCAGACTAAAGTGAACGTTTCCGAGCTGTAACTAGACAACGTGAAGAGGAACTTAAACTTTAAACGAAGTATTTTAATTTTATTTTAATGCTACTGCGTTGTTTATACCTATAATGTAAACATAAAGCGAGTTTTACCGGGGAGACTAAACTTTTTCGGCGCAACCGCTTGTCAAGGTCAGGACTGTCGCCGGCGATACTAGTCGGAGGCTTTTTCGCGGTTGCGCCAGTCGGGTGTTGGAGTGGCGCACGCGCATAATCTACGAGAATTAACCTTTTAAAATATGATTTGTAATAAACATTTAAGTGTTGTAATCACTATGAAACTTGAAGATCCGTTTCATATTTCAAATAAAATACGAGTAATTTTTGTGGATAATTTGTCTACCGCTCCTCGGTATGTTCTTCCATAAACAAGAGATTTATAAACAATGTATGTGATTGTGTTAAGTTTTTAAAAAGGATGCTAAGAAGGCAGTTGTCGCATGAATCCGGTAAAACAGCGCTCATTAGAGCAAGAGAGGAATACTTAGATAGGCGGTGAGTGGAATCAACAGTTTTTACTTAATATTTATTTAAGTAATAGTGTTTGAAGTCGCATATATTAAACTATATTATAGAATTTACATAATATTCGTAAAACCGTTAACAAGTTAGTACAGAGTCCTTTAACTTTAACTTAAAAATCAGTGGAAGAGGCTCAGTCGAGCTGTCTTCAGTAAACTGTTTAATGTTTTTTCTTCTAAAATACTGTCTCTTGATATTACAATGTGTAATCAGAGCAATCTACCACTGATTGGATATTTTTAGAAGATAAGTACGTTGAAGTGGCATTAAGCAGACTGTAGTAGAACGAAGGAGGGATGGCTGATTGTAAAGACGCTTATTGGGCAATGTATTGAAGAAACAACAAACCAGCCTTAGTAGAAATTTAGAAGCCTAGTTTAATAGATTTTTTGAGGCGATAAGGAAAGTCAGATCCAGATTTTCTCTGATTTTTAATATGTGGAGACAAACTTGTCGAAATTGCTTATTTTATAGCTGGGCTAAAAAATACCTAAACAAAAGTCCTGAAGTATATTAGACAAAGGAATTTTATCAAATTAATCTACGAAAATAAAAAATCCGATGACTGGGTAAAAATGTATGTTGCATCCTATTTAAAGCCATGTCTTTGTCGTCGGTTAGAAATAACTTAGTTTAAGCTAAAATTAATTTACACAACTTAAATATTTTTCAAGTAATTGATAACGATGTCGATTTTTTTTAATATATTCACTTCTTTGTTTACTAATTGATTGATTACCTATTGGTTATCAATTGATTTTTCTGCATCATGCCGACTAGACTCGAATGAGGCTCTCGAAACTCGACAGAACTCGAATTTCTTCAAGGATTTGTCAACAAAGTACAACCAAGTATACGTTTTAGCTGTTATCTAGACGTTATTGATAAGGCTACTGTCTGAGAACAGTTCATTGAATTGCTTATATTTGTATCATATTATTGCTATGTAATGTAAGTTGTGTAATTTTGTCAGTAAAAATTGATAATATACACTTAGATAATCATTGAAATAAAATAATTCATTACGAATATACATATGACGTACTAGAAAATTTAATAGTCGCAGGAACTGGAGTTTTACGAGTGGCCAAGTATCATTATTTTTTGTCTCGTTATAACTTAATATAGCTTAAAGTCGTGAACAAGTGTGTATAGATATAATTAAAACTGATTGATGATATGTTTATAAAGAGGGAGAATAGAAAGAACTGATATCATAAGAAATAAGTTATCGCTAAGGAGTCACGACTCTAGACACTGAGGAAACTACTTATAGGTATTAGGTATGTTGTTATTTTCATAGTTTCATTAATGTGTTGTAATTTAAATAATTATAATTTTAGTGACGTTGATGTATTGTGATTAAAACAAAGGCGTGTGGAGCAGTCGCACGAAATTCATTTGCAGGGTCGTACTTGAGGTTAATGTAAAACTTTAATGTCCATATACTCCATCGGGACAGTGGACACAACTATACGGGATGATTTTTTACACACACATATTATCGCAAATAAAAAAGGAAAGCTTTACAAATAAAGAAAATCAAAAATATAAGAACAGAATTTTAAGAGAGTCTTGTTGCAATAATACCTCTGTTCCTTTATAAATATAAATAATCGTCAAAAAACATTTTGAAACCATAATTAAAAAACTCATTTTAATAATGCCAAAAACAAGGATTAATGAAATAAGAAAATTCAAATAAATCTTTACGATGTAAGTATAATACAATTTGCTTATGTTTCGAAGAATTTTTCATACTTTGGAGTAATGCTACTGCGTTTATTACGTATTAAAAATAATTATACGTTCCTCTTAATTTAACCTTAAGTATAAGTAAAGTGATTTATTGTTTTACTATATAATTTTTAATAATAACAAAACATTTGTTGTACTTAAAATTTAGGTCTCATTATCAACTGAACTCTAACTCATTCAACAAAACTGATAAGGTCACAGTATCCAAACTTAAGCGTTAGACAAATCTATATTAAGACAAGATAAATGCTAAATCTTTTTTTTAAAATAACAACATCGCTTATAACAAAAAAGTCGGAGTCATGGACACGAACAGCACAAGACCGTATTCAGTTAATTATATTAAAAGAGACTTATGTCCAGCAGGGGACGTCCATCAGTTGAAATGATGATGATTATAATAATTATTTTTTTATTCTTTATTTTAAGACCTTTAATAACATAAGGTATACAAAAGACCGAGCTAAGTTCTTTCAAGTCCTTTGTAAATATATGTATTACTAAAATTGTTCGAACATAACAAATAAAAATATATCAGCATGAGTAAGAAATATCAACAGTTGTTCAAGTATCAGATTTGACGAAACAGTTTTGATGATCATTGATTAGGCGACATCGTGACCATGACTATGAGTTTTGTTAAATTAGAACATTTAGTGACATTCGTGATTTCATACTTTATCCTTTAAAGAAGTCTATTTAGTTGAAATCAAAATTTAAGCTTTGTTTTTTCTGATTGGCATTTATGTAAAAATCCTCTTATGGTTATAAATTAATTATATAATAGGCTAAAATAACTTTAATTACGTTTATTATCATTGAAAAACAACCTGTATTGACTTTATATTGTGGAATACATTAACCCGTTGGGACTGCTGTAGTTTTGTTTACATTAGCATTTGTAAATTACCTCTACAATGTGAACGGTCTTCTTCCAAATTCGTTGCGTTCAGGTATCGTATTTATTATTTTTATTGCTGATTTTTATCATCATCATTTTTGCTAAAATCGACTGCTCAACATCGTCATCTTGAGTTTTACCACCCGATAGACGTCCATAGCTGGACATTAACCTCCCCCCAATAGTGGGGTGATTTAAATCGTAGCCGACCGCGCTGGCTCAATTTGGGTTGGTGGGGAGCTACGACCTCGTTTGTTTAGCATGGTACACCACGAGCAGGTGAGGTTGGTTTTGGGTCGTGTGATTTGTTGTTTGGGAACTCTTTCAGTCCCTACTAAACATGAGCCTTTTAAATTTATCTTCATCAATTCCACTGAGTTATCGGCGATCCCATTTTGCTATGGCCGTGGTCTCAACTGCAGTAGTAGTTCTATCACCTTTTATATATATACCTGTACACATTAAGAGAAACTCGGTTTTATAAAATTTATCGCGTTTATTTATTACCTCGACGTTTCGAGTGCTTTATATAACCCACGGTGGCAGACTGCAGTGACATATGTGCTGATGGCATCGCGGAGTACCTGCAGCTTTTAATTATTATTTACAGTTTTGTTCTACGCAGAATGAGCTCATTGTATCTTAAAGTCTTTTAGTGCTTGGTATTTGAATTAAATTGGGGGTTTAAGGGCTCCCACACAACAACTTACATGCCCAAGCCAACTGTAACTGCTCGTAGTGCACCGTACTAATCAACAAATAAGGCTCTGGCTTCTCCCTAATACGCATTTGGAATAGAGTGATTGGAAATGGCCTAAATTCTCCAATAATTGTGGGAGGCCAATGTCCACCAGTGGACAACTACCGGCTGATGATTGGAATTAAATTTGGTTACAAATGGTGTATCAAACCAAATATCCAACGATCTTCTTTATTGGCTATTTTTATGTTTACCTTTTTATGTCCTATATCGATCTAGATGCGTAATTTAGAAATTATAATAAATGTTTACTCAAACAAATATTTTAAGTATTTAAATTAGAATCGGTAATATTATTGATACTTTCAATCTTATATACATGGTAGTCTGTAGAACGTATTTATTTATCCATTAAGTCTGTGGCAATAATGAATATATGTTAATTGTAATTATCAAAAAATTTTAAAGGAAAATTTTTGTACTCAAAAATCGAATTCATTTCATTAGAAAGTATACGTTACTGAAAATATAATTTTGATTTATACAGTTTAACTTTTATAGGTCATGCCGCTTAATGTTATCAATTTCTGTAATGTAAAAAACTTGTCTCATAGTGAGTATACATTGCTGATAACTTAAACAACATTAAATTTTCTAACCAAAAAAAGTCGGAGATATACCTTTTAGCATTTTAGTGTAAACTTTACAACGGTTATTTGTAAATATTTCAAAGAAGAGTAGCACAAATAATTTTCTTTGGTCAAAAAATTATTAATATAAACAAAAATACAGTTATACATTTATTTTTAAGTTTATTAACATTAGTAATATAGCATTGTTTACTATTTTTAGAAGTCCAACGTTACCATAATTTTTAATAGTAATTTATCGATTATTATAATACTTACCTTACAGGATATAAAAAAACAAAATGTTTATAAATAATTTTTTTTTTACATATTTCTTTTTCTTTTATTCTTCGGACTATTTTCGGAGTTACATGCTCGTAATACTTTTATTTACTTTTAAAACTTTTACTATGACTGTCGTTATGAAACCTATGCATTTTACTTAAATTTTCTATTACCTTAAAAACCTTGCTATATGCATTTGAACACTGGGCACATATGCAATGACTCATAAGTCATTGTTGAACTCTAAAGAAGAAAGTTAACTTGGTACATAAAATGTAAAGACAATGCTGATTTTTTAATATAGGTCATTTTTCAGGAGGACTAGATCTCTGAACGCGCCGTCTCCAATCCACCAGTTTGGACCATGTGGCAGGATAATGAAAAACTCAGCTATGGTTATGTATGTATTATCTTTAATAGTCATTTTACTTTTAACATCTAGGATTTTGGAAGATTGTACTCATCATCATTATATCAACCGATGGACGTCCATTGCTGAGCATATATCTCTCTTAAAGTACTCCACATAAAAGATCGTTTATAAAAATATTGGTTAGTAAGTACAAAAATATATTCCGTCGTGTGACAAGACATATATGGAAATATATAAGTAGGACAATAGCAAAAATAACAGGTTTTTACTTTTTTTTTTTTTTTATAACATCTGAGAGGCAAACGGGCAAGCCGGGTCCCCTGATGGTAAGTGATTCAC
>DWLS01005475.1:0-12663 GCA_018246255.1 Pachliopta kotzebuea | reverse complement strand
CGCAGGGTCCGATGAAGCTTTCACGGCCATAATGGTGGCCGAAAGCATCGACATCACCCGAAAAAAAAAAAAAAAACTTGGCACGCGGACTACGGGGCCCACGGCCTAGTACTCAATATGATGGGTGCTGAGAAGGGAGTGGCTTGTACTTATTACATGGCCTGGGGCCTAGGGCGCGGTCAAGACTGTAAATCCGCCACTACCTATTCTTAATAACTATTTATTACATTTGTGATCTTTACAAATATTATAGTCGTAAGGTATCATTTATACATGGAAATATAGTTCGATTATGCATTTCAATCGTTCTACTTTGGTCTAACTGCATGTGTTGTGACATGAAGATCTTTTGCTCTTTAATAAGCCTCGATAAGTAGTTCTTAACGAATGCTACCATTATTAATACACCCCTCTAGTTACAATTCTCAAATTATTAATCTAGTATCGATGTACACTTTGCTGTAAATATCGAAAAGCTTTTTTGTACATAACATAACATTAAAATATTAATCTTAGGTAAATAATAAATGTTTTCGATTTTTAATAACCCATCTAAACTTTGAACTGTAAATTTTTGGCTATTATACATAATTTTTTCTCAAGATATTGGTAAGAAATGTAATCACGATAATCGATTTTAAAGGAGTTACGATAATCGTAATATAAATTTGTTGTGGTTGGCACATCATTATGCACGCTATTTCATTTCTCGTTCCGCGTGCGAAATATGATTCGGCGCCATTTTGATCTAAACTAAGTGTACGGCAATGAAAATCTAGTTTAATATATTTGGTCTAATGAAAAATTTGATTTCGTGTCAAAGATTAGCCTTTACAAAAAAGATTTATAGTAATTTAAATTATTCACCATGGACGGACCTGGCCGCGGTGGATTTCGTGGCGGCGGACGCGGTGGCCCTCCTGGTATGAGAGGACGAGGAGGATTTGATATGCGTGGACGGTAAGAATTTACACATGGCATGAATTTACAATTCGTTACAGTTATAAAAAAAGAGATATAACCTCTTTTTATATCAAAGCACCAAAATATTTTCCGAGCAAGTGGTTTATAAGACGGTAACCCATACACATCGTTAAATTCAATACATTGTTCTTTAAATTCTTGAGTTGAATTTCTTACACATTGCCTTGGCGGCAGATAATTGCAATGATAAACCTTTATGACTTTAGCTAACAAATCTCCAAATACCCGTGTATGAACTAAAATTCAGACCTATTTGACTTAAACGTATTTTCTTTGCTATGTAGAGGAGGACTTGGTATGAGAGGTCGGGGTGGACCATTACGCGGCGGTCCCGGGCTTCGTGGCGGTCCACGAGGATTTAGAGGTGGTCCAATGCGCGGCGGAGGCGGAGACAGAGGCGGTCGCTTTCCTCCAGGACCTCAAGGTCCTGGCCCCCATCCAGTACCGACAATAGAAACTCGAGGTAGTTCTCCACATATAAATTTGTAAATTTTGAATGCTTACATTGCAAATTAATTGTTCCAAGCATGGCTTATTTTGTCAACAAGAATGTTTTCATGGAACACAGAGAAAATGTTAATTTGAACCCCCTACCTCTTCCCATTTAGATTATCCAATGTTCATCAACTATAAATAAGCTGAAACCAACTGACCATATTACAATATATTTTTTTATGTCATATTAGCGCATATATATGTATTATAATATAATATCTAATAATAAATACATGTATACAAAATATTTTAATAGCTGCATTATGTTTTAGGAGGTGGTTTCAATAATAGAGGTGGCCCTGGAAATGGTATGAGAGGACGAGGTGGCAGAGGTAGAGGTGATTTTGTACCTCGCAATGATAGAGGTGGTGGAAGAGGCATGCCTTTGAGAGGTAAATATTCTGTCATTGTCCTGCCAGTTAAGTTTAATCTATGCTGTTATTAAATATTTACCAGAATACTAATTTGGAAAGTTATTTATCCAAATTTATCTTTCTGATATGATTGTTTTGAATCATTTGAAGCATTTATTTAGTGTAAAAACTTATTAAATTGTTTGCATTTTTTCTCAGGTAGAGGGGGTCGAGGTCCTGGAGCACCTATAAATGCTCTTTCTGGTGGTGGACCTCCTCCACATCCAGGACCCCATGGACCTCCACCTCCTATAACTAGTGGACCTCCCAACCTTCCCCCAAGAGGTGTCTCGGCACCTCATCCTGCAATTGGAGTGCCACAAAATCAACCCCAGGGCCCACCATACAAACGTGGCGGAGGTCCACCACATGGAGGGGGACCACCTAAAAGAGGAAGGTTTGTTTAATTTATATAATGTCAACCAACACAGCTTGGTCCCTGTATCTTTATTGGTTGCTTAGTAGAGAATGGCCACAGCCGATACATATGATTTTTGTAACTTAATTCTTGGAGATAATATTTTGATAAATAAAGAGAATTTATATGATTTTTGCTAACAATTGATAAGTTTGCGAAAATATTAAATGAATTGTATTTATAACTTATTATGGTATATTTTAACTAAAATGAACACAAGTTATCAAAAAAAAGAAATGACATAAACTTTGAAATATTACTAAATTAATATAAAGTTAACTTCCATATATGTATGCGATTTAAATTGTATTTTTAAAAAATTCCTTCATTGTTGTTTATTAATTGTTTTTTTTTTATTCTCACCTGAAAATGTCTTATTTGCTGTATATACAAGGTTTGATGGACCACGTAGTGGTGGTAATGGTAGGCATCCGCCGCCAGGAGGTTATCAAGCACCACCAGCACATAATCCACCACAACCTAATGGTTATGGACCACCCGCGTAAGTCATCTCGTTAAAGATATATATATTCTTAGTTAAATTAGAACACTGAGTTAATGTTTAAAAGAAGTTCAAGGTCTTAGAATTGCCCAACTAAAGCTTTATTTATTTTTCCAATGATGATCCACAATCTTGATAGGAATGTGCCGTCTGAAACATATATGACGTTATTTTATGTACTGATCATAATGAACATACTATAATGTAAAATATAAGTAGAACAATATTTAAAAAGACACTTTTTTAACAGGCATACTGGCTATCAACCATATGAGCAACAGCCTGCAGAACCCTTCACACCGCCATCTTATAATGCACCTAGGTAATTTTTTTTTGATTGTTATTTTTCTTTTCACTGAAATAAATGTACTCTAGGTAAACACAAAGAATTTTTTTTTCTTTTATAAAAATGTATATGCTTATTAAAACAACTATTTTTATATGATGAAACTTTAAGATAGGAATTGCCGTCAGATACTTAAATGCAGATAATTACTATTCTGATTATTTTAAATAAAATACATTTTAAAAATCCTTTAGAATGTAGTTAATATGATTACTTTATTACAGTTCATATCAAAGTGGCAGCTATTCAACACCGGCTGCAGCCCCTGCAAGCTCATATTCAAGTGGTTATGGGTCAAACTATGGTTATTCTACTGGAGGCCAAGGTTATGAAAATAATGGATACAGGTCAGTTTATTTTTTATATAGCATTTGCCATTGGTTGTCACTTTTCCAACAAGTAACAAAGAAACACAACACAATTTTTTGCAGTATCTGATCAAGATTTAGAACTTATTTACAATAGAATACATAAACATCACCACACCTTTACATTCACAGGAATTATTTTACCTCATTTTGTTTCAGTATATATTTTTTCTGGAATAAGGATAAAAACAATAAATATATACTTATGTTTAATATATTAAGAGCATTTCTAGATTACAGTCAAAAGATAATTTCTTCTGTACTTGTTTGTGCCCATTTGGAGTATAAAGTTTTTTAAGGTACTGTAAATTAAAAATATTTGTCTCTTTAACTTACATCTAATGTCAGTTATTAGTATTTTATAAAGGCGATCAATAAATAAATTTGTCTTAATATTTACTGGGGATTTAATATTATTTAATTACATTTTTAAAAATAAATAGGACGAGGATGGAAAAACAATTACATCAAGTTACAAATTAGAAAAAACAATTACTTTATGTATAGTAAATATTACCGAGGTAGTTGATATGATGCATGCATTTCAAATGTACATTTGTGATGGTAGCGCGGGAGCAGTGGGCGGAGCTGGTGACGCCGGCTACGGTGCGGCTGAACCGGCCTATGGCGGCCCTGCCCCTGTTTACGACTCATACGCACAGCCCTCGTACACGTCGTACCAGCAGCCGCAGCCCCAGTACCAAAACACATATGGTAACTATTGAGCCATAGGTCAGCATAATTTTATTATTTTTGTACATTAGTTTATAGCATAGTGTTACATTATTTCATAAACAAGAGCCTTACATAGACTGTTGTCTATTTCATTGAAAATCCATAAATCCACCACATCTAATTTGCCATTTTTACTGATTATTATTTATTGACAAATTTTTAACAAAGATGCAATGCAATACCTTAGTGCTAAGACATCTATAATAGTTTAAAAGAAAACATGTGATTGTGAACGGCAACATTATACATTAGCAAATAGGATTAGTCTAAATATATCGTTTTTTTACTTCTATATGTAGCTTAAAGAAAACTTTACTTACTACCATACTGTCGGCTCTTGAAAAAAGTGAACTATAAATTATTTATAACAATAGGAAGCTTTTTATGTAGCCTTTGAGAGTTTACATTTATGCTGAGTTATGATATGGGTATATACTGAAAGTGGCAAGTTCTAATTGTAAAGTAAGACAAAGTTAAAAGAAAGAAATGTAATTTTATACCACATTTTTAATTCTGTATATATTATATAGTAAAATTAACAAAATGCGAAACATATTATAAATAGTTACTGTTTATAATATACAGAATCTAACCAATTTATTATCTGCCTGGCTAAATACAGTCCTAAGATAAGTAGGTATTTTAAACATGTAATTACATTGATATAGGAAACTGTAAACCCACTTCTGAGACTGGGCTGTTTAATTTTTAACAATTATTTCATTTCAGTAATTAATATAAAACCGTTTTTTTTAAAGAATAAACTATTACTCCATCATGTAAAGTATCTGTCTCATTGTTTGCATTACAGGCAGTTGGTGATCTGTTTGACAATAACAGAAAGTATTTGCGTCTATATGCCACATGAAATAAAAAGTAGCTGGAAACAAATATTTGAAGCTTTGGATTTGCTTATGTAGATTTTCATAATCATTACTTTACTATTAGGTAAGGTAAAAAAATATTCAACAACTATAAATTAAATGATAACAAGCTAAGTAATGTAGAATTTTATCAATGAAAAATATCTAATTTTCAAATGAAGTTTTTTGTTACATTTCAATTGTTTTTATATAACTTATCATGTTAATATGAATGTGTTTAATAAATTATTTCAATTGTTAAACAGTGACCCACAATGTTAGGAATTAAAACAGAAGTACCATACTGTATATTAGGACATTTTGTGACAATGGTAAGCATATATACCATTGTGATTTAGATTTTAAGGACGCAATTCGTAATAAAATTATGAAAGATATCTTGTGTGATTTATTTATAAAAAATGTGAAATTAAACATAAATATTAAATTTCTTTAAAAGTAATTTTGTTGCAATTTAATGTGGCATAATTAATATAAGATATTCACACAACTATATAAGGCGCACCAAGGGTCACTTTTCCTTTAATATTACATAAATTTTTATGAGTTAGAAAAAATCATAAAATTTTCTTAAATGAAAACATGTAGTAAAATAAGTTGTCACAATATAAGTAGTTATAATTTTTTTTTAAGGTCATGAGACATGGATAAAGGATTTGATAATGTTAAGATCTTAGATTTACATTAAGTTGATTCGTTTCAGAATAACACAAATTACGCTTAAAGGCAGAATGATTTTAAAATTGAATTAATATTGTGCTATTTTATTATGACAAGTGAAAATACTAAAAATCAATAAAAAATTTATTGAATACATTTGTTAAGGTGTCTACTAACCAAAGTTACATATTAAATTTATAGAATTTAAAATTTATAACAATATTTATTAAAAATTGTGGTCACAAGCAAGTAAACCAGATATTCGTATTCAGACCCGCAACTGAACCATCTAATATTAAATATTATTGAATTATGCAGCACTAAATGCGGAAAAGAAAACTTAGTAGTATAAGCAGTGTATTTTTTTTTATTGAAGTAGAAGGAAAACTCGAATGGTCACAAGGTTTAAAGAATTAACAGAAAGCGTCAAATCTCCTTTAATGAACTAAGGATTGAACGAAACACCATTTTTGTAATAAAAAATATTTGCCTAAAAAGTTAAATTTCACTTGATAAATAATTATTTTTTTATTGAACAAAACTCATTAAGAGTTCAAAGATTTTTTTGGAAACGACTGAAATTAAATGTTTATTAATTAGACTTAAAGAAGGATATCTAAATGGTAATCATAGGCTTAGGAACATACTATTTAAATTACTCAAGAGCGTAATAATTTTAATAAGGGATAGCAAACATAATAAAGAGGTTCTTAAGTTAAAAATAATGGAACTGTCATTGAAATGGTTATTAATAATTACACATGTCTGCAACCAAAAAATATTTTATATAGAAAAATCTATATATTAACCGCTTATGGTGGAATTTACCAAAAATTTCATTTCATTACATACAAGATACATCTCCGTTCTTTGCGAATATGTTAAAATGACGTGAGAGACAAGAAAAGAAGAAAGTATAATTTTACTATAAATTAATAACGTACCAACGAAAAATTTATGGAACTTTCCTGGACAAGCAAATTTATTATTTTAGTACCTTAAATTAGCATTAAAAGATTTTTAAAACAATTTACAAGGACAATGCAAAAATTTAACAGTATAAACACCGCATCATGTACTACTAT
The DNA here is from genome assembly GCA_018246255.1 of Pachliopta kotzebuea. NCBI lineage: Eukaryota > Metazoa > Arthropoda > Insecta > Lepidoptera > Papilionidae > Pachliopta > Pachliopta kotzebuea. The sequence continues at coordinate 5,773 of DWLS01005475.1, read as the reverse complement.
AAAACCTTACATCCAAGGAAATACAGCATTAAAGCTTCTATATATCCACTACGTGGTTTCAAGATATAATTTGTATAAGTATTTGCAGGTAATGGCCCTTCTCTATTCATTACATTAGATTACTTACACAATACTATAATGAATTAGATATGTATCTATAATTAGACAACTTTAAGTATTAAGAAAAATTTTCACTGATGGTGGATATGGATCATATTTCACATATATCAAAGTACATATATAAGCACTTGTATAGTTATCAAATTGCATAAAGAATTCAAAACATATTAAATTTATTATTGTGCTGATAGCTTAGTTAAAAATATTGATTTTAATATCGTAATTTCTGTTCTTTGTTGATATTTTTAATTTCAAGGGTACAATCATTAGATTATAAAAGTGTATCTTTACTTTATTATCTTAAAAGCCAAAGCGGCGCAGAGTTCACGTTCCATTTTTATATAGTTATCAAACTGACGAGTAAGATGTTGAATATGGCACGATAACTATTTTTTAATAATATATATTTATATAACAGACATTAAAATAAACAAAACATGTCAATTGAAATATTCATAGAATAGTTTAAATGTTTGAAAATTTATGAATAAAATATATTTGTATCATTTTACGTTAATTTTTTAAGGTATTGTATGTGTGAGTTATTCAATAATTACAAACACTAACTAAATAATGAAAGTAAAATGGAAATCAGTTTCAAATATGTTCAAATAATTATGTTTATCTCAATATTTTATGCAGAATATGTTGTATAGGTATTTACTTTTGTGCAGCAATATGTTTGTTCGGTAAGGAAATATTTTGGGTTAAAACGATACAAGAATAAGTATCATACGAAAATTGCTAACGGCTAAAGTATTAAATAGAAGACAACTAAATCGACATTAATTTTTGTGTCAATGTTTTACATTATTAACTAATTTATAGTATACTTTAATATTCACTTATTTTTTAGGATATGGATGATAACATGAATGAAATCAGTTTACCATAATGCACAAAGTCCTATAATGTGGGTACAAGACATCAAGATAAAGAAAGGGCGTGACATATAAGTAAGGATAATAAAGGTACGTGTTACGATTAATACAAAAAATGTCTTCTATTTAAAAAATCTGTTATCTACGACAAGCTAACATTTGACCTCTCATTTTAATACGAGACAATAGTGCCTTTAATGGTTAAGCGTGCTCGCTCAAAACATTCTAGTTGACATATAAACAGCCGGAACATAGCAACGCTGAAGCCAGGCTTGTAAGTACCTTATCCCTTAAATGCATGATTTTTTATTTAATTATGAAATAAATATTTCAGTATAGGTTTTGAGTCACAGATAAAAGGAAAAAATATTTTAAAAAATCTTGATTTCAATAAAAACTATATTTTTGTAAAAAACATGTATGTTTGGCTACACTATGCATCTAGATAGGTGATGAAAATCCAAATACAAACACAGGATAAATTGTTTAAAAACGCGTTATAATATTGATTTCTTCTTACCTTACGTCTAATATATTTGTTATTTTTTTAACTCTTTTCGGCAATTAATTCTCACTGAATTTTAATTCAAAAGTCACAAATTATCATATAACCAAAATTGGTTTGTAGACCTTTGGCAACAATATGCATTTAAGGGTTATTTCTCTGCAATCGAACCAGGGAACCCCTTGTTATAAGCCAATGCGTAATAAGATTGAATAGGGTTCTCAACATGATATAAGCTACTACTACTACACAACTGCTTACTATACAAATTTGAGACGATCAAAGTTATGAATATGGGAGATGAACTACATTGTCATCCCTGAAACTGGTCTTAAGGCGGAGCTGCTTATTGTTAATTACAATGTCTTTGTTACAGAGAACTTATAACAGAACATCAACAGCTGAAAGGCGATCATAAATTTTCAGTTTTGTTACTAATATAATAAAGTTGGTTGAATCAATTAAGTGTTTTCTTATATATATTACTACGAATATTTTTTAAATTTTAGTGATTTTCTTATCATGTAACCTTAATGTTATGTATAGTTATATTTTGATAGCTGATATTTGAAATTTTATGATTCTCGTTTTTTTTGGTTATTCTTTAAAAAATAGATTTAATTGAAAAAATGGAATTTCAATTTTTTATTGAATGCTAATTAATTTCAATTAACAATGACTATACACGAGATAATGCAGTTATATATAAAAGTAAAAAAGTTAACTGAGCCAAAACTATTTTTTTTTCGGTATTTTATTAATTCCGTTTTTATTACTAATGTAATGTGTCAATGGATAATTATTCTAAAGACGAAAAAAATCGTATTCAAGAAGTATTATATAAAACAGCATTCGTTATAGCCAACTAATGAAAATCGAAGGGATGTTCCATATAAGTTTCGTACAAGAACAAGATGGCTACGGAGTAGATTCTATAATTAGTAGGAACTTAAAAGTAAGCAGAGGTATGGAGCAGGGTCAACAAAATACATAAATTTCAATACGTTGAAATTTAAGAAAAATTATTACTAAGTAAACTTTCTTATATGCAAAAGCATTTCTTATCCTAAAATGTCTAAAACAAAACTGAATTACCAGCATTCAACAAAGTTAATAACGGAAAATAAAAAGGCAATATCAAAATATTGCCAGTTAAACTTTTTATTCTGAAACTGTAGTTAATTAGAGCAAAATTTCCATAACCCAAGTTAAGTGAATATTTGCAGCTGAACTCTTAAAGCAGTGATTATCAAACTTATTTATTTTATCGCCCCGTTTGGAAATCAATTATTTTTCAGCGCCCTCATTTTTATACACCCCTAAAACTTAAAAACCGCAATTTCATTACTTTATTAAATTTAGTTATATTAGTTCTGTAGGTTCTGATGTTTAAACTTACATTCTAAACTAGAATTTTTTACCAGTGAGAACAAATAAAATCTTGCTTTAAAATATTAATAATATATTTTAATTAAATTAAAAGAAACAATATAAATATGTAATACGTTTTTAGTTTTTATACTAATCTAATGAAATGGATGAATTTGATGATATATTAATAAGTTTGTTAATATCGGGTTCGATTTTACACGAAAACAGTGCAGCAAGTTTTAGTGAAATTTGAAATACTATATAAAGTAAATGAAATTATAAATTATGCTTTGCCTCCCTAACCCACATCAACGCCCCCAACTTTTTCTGGGCTTCTTAATGCCTCTCTAGGCGCACGTCTACGTTTCAAATTGCAAGAATTAATTTTCATTGTTAAAACATTGCGTCTATGGGAAATTATATGCAAATAAAATGCACGTTCATTTTTTGCATATAATTTCACACACAAAACAAAATGAAAAATCTATTAACTCTTATAAAAACCCTTGACACGTCAATCATATATGAATGAATAAATAAAAGGTGCATTTATAATTTCATTAAATAAACAAATATGTATGTTTTAGTCTACGATTTGCTCCAATACTAAGCTGCTAACATAGGTGTCACTCGAAAACGATTAAAGCAAGACTTATACTTCATATTAATAAAAAGATTTATATCGAAAAACGCAGGAATATCATGTTAACTTTATTATTACAAAACGAAGTAAGATGTCATTAATTACTTCTAGAAATAATGTACAAATGTAAAATCAAGAGTTCTCGAGATATTAGTAATGTGTACACATACCACACTACATTTAAACACATGCAAATATAGAGAGAAATATTAATTTCAATTTACATCTGCTTTAGACGTACCTTTAATCCCTCTTCGTCATAATTTTAAGTATTTTAGCACATAGATACCAACATGTTTAAAGGAATACAATAGTTTTGACATAGTGCTGTAACTATTAAAGTACTAGCAGCTTCCCTGTCACAATACATTATGTACCATCATGTTTTGTTTCAAAATTATTCATTGTAGTGTCGTACAAAAACCTACATACACTTTCAATGTCCACTACTAAAAATCTTAGTTGTAGATATTCATATAAAAATTGCATTTTGGCAAACATTCATAAAGCAATTTTAAAAAATGTGGTAATTATGGCTTGTATATCATGACACATGATCAATATGATTTCTATTTCTTTACTAAATTAACTAAATCTATAAAAGTAGGAAATTAAACAAATTTTTGCTTTATAACATTATATTAACTCAAGCGGTTGCTTCTGGTAAGGTAGTAATGATGTCTGAATCACCCGGGTCAGTAATAGCCAGTGTGCATACTCTGTAGTATTTACCACATGCAGTTCCTAACTCAATGTTGTTCCCGCTGTAGTGATGCACTCCAGTTTTCGCCAAAAGTGCATAATATTCAATTTCAGATTTCCTGTAAAAACATTAAAATTTAACTGTCTTTTTATACTTCAGAAAGAGTGCCTGAAGATTTACTTTTTTAATATGTGAAACAGTTCTTTCTCTAAATATTTAATTCTTTTAACAACCATATTGAGAAAATATAAAAGCAAAATACACATTTGTGATACAATATTTAAATATAGGTTGTACATATTTTTATATTCCTAGTAAATTTAAACATAAATTAATGGTACTTCTGAAATTGGATACGGTAGAAAACACATAACACGATATTATGCTTACCTATCAAGAATGAGCACATATGGATTTGGACTACTCCATAGGGTTCCCATTTCATTTGACTCAGTTTAGTTAATAAAATAAATGCTTAAATACTTATATAGAGTACATGAAATACATATACTTGAGTCAATTTAGAGGGAAACCATACTTCTTTGTCCTGAGACTCCATATGCTTTCCAAACACTGGTAAAAATGGAAACTCTACTTCTCAGTAGTCTCACCTTAATGGGGGGGCATTTTTGGCAATGATGACCAGCTTGGCTTTCCCCTGACGCAGTGTCTTCAATGTTTGTTTATAACCTAAGCAGTATTTGCCAGATTTCATCACCAACGCTAACCTCGAGTTGATAGACTCAATAGTCTTTTTCTGTAAATTGTAAATGCTCATTGATTATAAAACTTTCACTCAAATTCAAATAGTATACAACCAACTCAATAAAGACTTTAAAAATGTTTGTCATTCAGTGTTATGATGGTATCACCACAAAGTGAAAATAATTCTTCGTTATAGTATAAAACCAGCGAAGCTCTATAATGTTGTAGTATTTTTTTCCATATATATTACATCTGCTATAAAATTGTTAATTTGTTAGATACACTTGATTAACTAACGAATAACTATGAATTCTTAAATATCATTAACGCATAACCTTAGATGTATGGTGCATCCTCAACCCCGCTATTTATCAAAATAGCGAGCCTATCGTACAACATTTAATGTTGGACTAATGATAAGGAGGTTAATTTATAATAAAAATAAATTACCATGCCATAAGTCCTAGCAACCACGTGGTAAATTTACTTACTTGTTTTTTTGCTGCAACCATTTTGGTCGTTCACAGTGGTTGATACTATAAAACAAATAAGTGTTAGCCTTCAATATTAAAAGAAAATAATGAGATTTATTCTGATTATAAGAATAGCGAGAAACACACACCTGTCGATCGAAAAGCCAAAGAATGAAGACCGATATGCCAAGACAAATGATTGTATTTCCGGACTATTACTGTATTGCCATAAATAAAATAAATCTTTAATTTTTGTTTAGCTAACGATTTATCAGTGTAAATTTTATTTGGAGCCATTTCTCTAAAAAAGTGTAGTAACTAACGATTACATTGTTGGAATTAATAACGTTGCACTTGATTTTGATACTATAT
>DWLS01005474.1:0-12663 GCA_018246255.1 Pachliopta kotzebuea | reverse complement strand
ACTGTGACCACGCTTGTCTGATCTTACCTGACATCTCTAATATTGGTCATTAGTACCAACAGAATTGTGAAAATCTTACAGATGATGACGCATAATAAATATACGCATATGCTACTTCCTTTTCTCTATCCTTCGTTATATTTAAAAACAAATTTAGTTCAATGTTTACTAAAAAATATAATGCCACAATGAAAAATGATGTTACTAAAGTTTCTATTGCGTAAATAATTTGTTTACAATCATATTCTAATATCTTTTCTTATCTTCTAGTTTGCAATAAAACATTGTAATGAAACATTGATCTGTCAAGTTGTAATATAGTCAAATCGAAATAAAGTTTTTGTTTAATTTACAACGTGCTTACGCTTATTTTCAATTTTAAATGATGTTAAGTTAAATAAAGTCCGTGAAATGAGGAAGCCTTCTCGCTCGGAGTACTCCAGCTTTTATATGTTAACAGCCAGAACACAGAAAAGCTGGTGTGGAAGAAGATTTACAATACAGGGATAAACCTAACCACCATCTCTACATCATTACAGCATGTGCCCTCGCAAAGGAATCCATTTACTATTACTACACTATGATTAGAAAAATTCATAGGTATGCAAAAATAAAAATATCTTAAAAAAAATTAATTTCATATCAAGGTAAAGAGTCCTAAGGAAATGTGCGCGGGTTTTAAATTCAATAAGCATACTGAAGATAATAATTTAAAAACTTGATAAAACAGAAGATCAAAAACGAATTAAGGTAAATACAATCTCTGGCCTCGAGGTATTTTGTTTCAAATGCCTTATTTTACAAGATTTCCTCCCCACGGGAATATTGTTATAAAGACAAAGAATTTCATAAAGTACCCGGGGCGAGCGGCTCTAAATAACTGGAAATGAGTAGCGTTATAGTAAGAAATTAATAACATTAAGCTTTTAATTAGTCCCCGGGAATGAAAAACCCGTTCCCTTTGAACAGAACAGAAGATTCGTTTTTATAGCGACACAATAAGATGCCTTTAATAACCGGTATATTTATTTTCATTATTATTCAATTTAATAGGTACATTTATTTGCTGGGTGGCAGGATTTTATCCCACTCACCTGCACCACCACTGATATTATAAATCTACCGTTATAACAGTATTGCTGTGTTTTCCCGTTAATTTGTGACAGTCAGAGTATTCTAGGTGAATAGACTTCACCATCTGCGGCGTGTTTCTTACCATATGATATTTAAGGTAAAGTTTTATTGGCCCATTGTAGATAAAAGAAAAATATTTGCTATGCTCTCTTATAAATGTATTAATTATACTGTAGCTAAAGAAAATATAGGTTCTCTCACAATAACGCATTTTAACGTCTCCAGGTATCCAGCGCAGTTTACAGTTTTGAAACGATGATAACAATATATTTACTGATGGTAGATCTCTTCCGCTGTCGATCATATTGGTAGGCATAGCCATTGCTACCATCTAATACTACAGCAATGTCTACCCTTGCCGCCAAAAAAAATGTTTACATTGATCGTTTTTTTTCAGGGCCAGGGTTTTGTTTTTATTTTTATTCGAGAAAGCGTTCACCTGATGGTAAGTTACCACTTATAACGTATCCGTTTGCCTATAAAAACATGGCACTCATCGCCTTGAAACTTAACGTGTTAAGTGTCGTTACCCTGATAATTTAACTGGCTTACAACACCTATCAAACCGGAACACAATAATGATCGCATACTTCTATATGACAGCAGAAAGACGAGCTGCAGTGTACCTGTAATATCAGTCAGTCTTCCTCATGTAATGATAATTAATACGAAAATGTGAACGTCGGAAAATATAAGTATTCTTTTCATGAAAAGTAAAAAAAAATACTTATTACGATTCTCTTAACTAATTTGATAATGGATCACTTATTACATATCATTGTTTATACGAAGAGGAAGTTTACACACAATGTCACCCACATGATAAGTTCAAAATTTCATAGCGAAGTTAGTATAAGGCTGGGGATTAACCTTTAATTACTCGCATGGGGCTGATCTTACGCAGGTAAGCAAATTCCCCCACCCCTCACTACCATCCTGCGGTCTGGAGAGTTTAGCGATGTAAAGGTATTATCACACTAATCGGTTTAATAATGAAATTTTTAGTGTTTAAAACTTCTCAAATATTAAAAATAATCAATTCTTAACGATTGTCCGTTAATTTCAAATGTTAACTTTCAAGATGTTTAAGTTTTTTTTATTTAACTGAAAAGGTAAACAGGTCTACAACTTATAAGGTTCTGGCCTGTATAATCATAGACACTACAGGCCAAAGGACATGCTACAATAATCTAGTTAAATTATTGACAATTTTAATATAATTTACTGCTATATTAATGTTTAGGTTTATTAAAATTCATTGGTGTTAATTTTCGTTATAATAAATTTGTTATTTAAAAAATTATAGTTGTATAATACAAAAGAATAGAATTAATCAGACCATATAGTTCACTTCTAGGGCCAGAGTGTCAAGGACGATTGGTTCTCTTTTATGGTCAAATAAGTGTTCAATAAAATAAAAAAAAAACTGGCAGCGAGCCTAACCGGAGACATTTGTCTCTTTATAGGCTATATATGACTTATAATATAACGTCAGTACATAGGTACTTAAATATTTTTTTAATTGTACATGCATATTTTTAAACTGCTTGTAGTTATAATATAGTAGTACCCATATAAACTTAATCTTTTACTATGGTTTAGAAAACTCAAGGTGTACCTTGCCTGTACTACTTGCTGTGTAATAACTGTTACTTTGTTTTAGCTTTGTTTATATATACCAATTAGCAAAATTAAAATAAAGCATAATATTTATTACGACAATATTAGATTTTAACGATTAACATATCAGTTAAATCTAATAACTTTAAAAGTTACGAAACTTATGAAAATAGATTATTAAATTTACTTCTATTCGGTATATGTTACTTAACACGTACAATGTGTAGTACCAATGTACATACACCGGAAGTATCAATATAGCCAGAGTACACACATCTTAACGTGAACCAAGTTATCTTAGCGCATCTCGTGCTGGGGACACTCACGTCCGTGCGAAATTATTAAATTGCTACATAACAATAACTCAAATATATAGCGCTTGTTTATATTTACCACAGAACGTGCTCAAACCCAGTACTCCGAAGCTGGTTTCCTGAGGATATTTGTCGTAAACACATCAATGTAACATGCACTAATTAATTTAAAGGATTGCTTTGCATTTCCGTTATTATTTTAAGAGTTGATTATTTATATTCAATCGTGCTTACTACATTATTATACAATTAAAGTTCCATTTGTTTCTAACTCATTAAATATTCTGTGAAAATTATTAAAAAAATCAACTGTACCTAAATATCACAACGTTCCAATATACGTTTCATGCATATAAATGTTAATATAATTATAATTAATTATATTTAACACTTACTAAATGTAAACAGATAAAGGGATAAAAACGCCAATTAATTTTAAAACAGAAACTTTTATATATTTCGTAACTTTGAAAGTAACAAGGTTTAATTTAAATTTTGCTGTAGCGGCTTTGTACACACTGACTATACTATATTTACAATATTTTGTCCACAGAACATAACAAGAGATTTTACTATACAAATAAATTGTTCGGAACTCTAGAATTCTCTAATGGAATATAAACCTGCACCATCCAAAATATTTAAAACTGTTAAAACTTTGGTCAATCAAAAACTTTCATTTATTTGTCTATAATCACTTAATACAAACAATACATAATTTTATTTTAACTTTAAATTAATAGTTTCTACGTCTGTATTAATATAAGAAAATAAACAAAAAATATAAAATCTGTCATTGATTCTAATACTAATAATTTTACGTGTTTATATTAGCGCCATCTATGTTCATCCTTTAGCACTAACACAACAGTAGTATCTGCGAACAGGAGCGACATGCGATTTCCATCGTAAACTACACGCCTCGTACTATGTCGACCCCAGCGCCGTTATTCACTTTGATTATAGTCAATAAACTATTTCCAATGACAATGACTGTCATAATGTTATTTCGACAAGAAATTATATTTATTAATCATTTCTTGCATTTATTTTATTATTAAGTTAGAATATAAACCTTACATTTTACTTTACTAAAACCACTAGTATACTCTAAAAAATTACATTACGCGTCACTAGTCTTATTAATATATTTATAAAACCACAGTTTTTGTGCAAGGTATTAACAAATTACTTATTTCTGATTTAATAATGTAATTTAGCTATATCTATTGCTAAATTTTTATTTATAATTGTACTCTCCCATTATGCCTTTATTACTTAAAAATTATCTCTCAGATGGAAATGTATAAGAAATAAACTTACTTGCAGTGAAAGTGTAAGAATGCAGATGTACCTGAAAAAAAAAACAATAATCAGATAGTTACTTTAACACACGACTAAAAATTTTCTTAATTTGAATCACTGGTCATATATTTTAAAACGCACGTAACCTTTGCATGAACCTTCTGTTAGTGGTTACAAATATTGTTTTATCCGCAAATAATATATATCAGAAAAGAATTAGTTCATGTATTCCATGTAACTGTATATTTAAATGTTTAAATCCTTTGAAAAACTCGCCTGACTTTATTTGAAACCTATATATTGGAAAAATCGAAAAGTTGGATTTTTCTGTTAAAACTTTTTGCTTTTTTTTATAATACTTCTTTTATTGAAAACAATAGTTGTTTCTACAATGATCGGAAAGATGGATTGTGATTTTTGTTGTTATTGATAATCCGTTAGGTTTGTGTTAAAAACGTTATTTTTCACAAAAAATTCTAAATAGTCACGTAGTGAAAATAAACTTAAATATCTTTAAGTATTTATTGAAATAGATAAGTTCAGCCAATGGCTTCTAGCTTTTGTATATCTACAATCAAGCCTTTGCTGTGTTTTCTAGTGACGAGTCGTTATTCCAACATTTCAAGTTACCAGCTTCCGCCAGTTCTACTATTGGCTATTCAGCTCCGCGACAAGTGGAAGAATCCTCCAAAAACGACTCTATTTTATTATTCAGATTTTTAAGTAAATGATATTTTATTCTTTTAATGTCTAGCCGTGGTATGATTTTAAGCTTTAAAATATTATAAACACAGTAATACGTGTATATTACGTTATTGTGTATGAAGATGAAATGAAGGGCAACGACTCATCAGAAAGGAGCGTTTTATGCAAATATGCCGTTTTGCTTCATTTACAAGTCTATTTACCGCTTAACTACGACGACCCGTCCTCCTTTTGTTTAGTTGTAATTTTATGCCGGCTATGAATGTGTGTTCATTACGCGGACCCTAAAATATAAACTGCGTAATCGTAGTTCCTATTTAATTTATTCAAAGGTCTTGTAAAATCTTAAAGCAGATAGTTCTGATTTCCTATTGATCGACATCGTTTTTAGACACAAAGTGGTAATCTATTGTAATATTCAATTAACCTTACTTAAGTTTTAGTTTTAGCAAATTTATATTACCTTTTTTATATTCGGTCATTTGACAAAATTTAACTACTTATTACTTTTTTATAAATTTTTTTGTACGAAGGGATTCCTAATGGAAAAGTCTTTGAATTTGGTAATACTACCTATACGTGACTCAAATATTTTAGCTATTTAAATACCAAGGACATGAGAAGTATAAAGAAAGGTTTTGTTAATTTAATCTATGAAGAAAATTTACTAATAGATCGGTAACTTGATTGACTTAAGAGATGAATGTATAGCAATCACAAAAATTGAATCAATCTTTACTACTATTTCATGCACCTGAAGATCAGAATTTAATATTGAAAATTGCAATAAGAATATAACTAGACTCGCTACGACTTAGTATAAGAGAACATTTGCTGCTTGGCGGTAGAAGGCACTACCGCGGAAACGTCCTCCAAGTCCATAACAGTCTTCTGCTAGAGTGATCTCTTGTATAGCTACCACTAAATTCATAACACCAAAAATTAAATAAAATATGTACCATGATTAGACACGAACGTAATTAGTATATCGTTGCCAAAATGCACTGAAACAATGTCCCTGAAAGTCGTTACATGTACTGTATTCAAACAGCGAGCGAATGGAGAATTAATGCACAAAGTTACAAAGTAACAATTTCACTTAATCATTTGCGGTTTGCAATACAAGTGTGGAAGCTGCAAGTGGCCGCAAGGTTTATTAAATTGAAGCACACAGTTTGTCCGGGAATTAAAACTGCATATAAATCTTAACTTATCCTTTCTTTAATTTATATCAAAATGACTTCCGACTGTGATTTAAAAGCTTTATCAGCTCCAAACAAATTATTCTTATAATGTATAACAATTAAGTATTAGACAGCTACTATCAAGTAATAATACTATAAGCCACTATTTTTATTTCTTATTTACAAAGATTACCAAACATCAGAGACTTTTAGTAGGTCTCTGCTGCCGGAGACCGTCTAGGTAGGTACCGCCGCAGCTCCTATTTCTGCCGCTAAATAGCACTGTAGTAGTACTGCAAATATTACTGTGTTCCGGTTTAAAGGGAGTTGTAAGCTAGTGAAATTACAGGAGGTAACGAGACTAAACATCTTATATATCATGGCGACGAGCGCAATGTCGTCTAGTCGAATAAATATAGTACCTAAGTGTCTTCGCATCGTACTTTATACAATAGATCACCAAAAATATTATTAAAACTAGTTTAGACATATAAAACACAATATACGATTTGTCTATCATCTTCATAATATATTCATTGGCTTTATAACGAAATCATCTAAAATTAATATGCGTTGCCAACATTGAGAATAGAATTGGTTTAGATATAAATTTATTACAATCCACTGCTTATAAATAAAATTGATGAATACTAAAATTATTTCCTCTTCGCTTGATATTTAAGAAAATGATTTAACTCGATGAAAAAAAACAGTATATTTATTGAGCGATTCATTCAAGACATAAAACGTTATTTCATATCTACCACAGGAGCTCTATTGAAATTTTCTGTACAGAAATTTGAAGTACTGCATCCAATCTAGTTTTTATTAAATCATGAGAAACAATACTCCGCGTTCTGAATAAACTTTATTTTTCAACTCCTCGAAAATTATTGGGCATGTTATTTCGTTACGATGAATAAGTCGGTCAGGTCATATAACGATGGTTCTCAGTGATGCATAAGCACCTTTAGACAGAACCCATTTCTTTATTAATTAATATAGCGAAGAAAAATATTGATTGATGCAGGAAATATGCTGCGATGTTATTAGTTACGTGAAAGCCACATGTCTATGTTGTCAAAGCAGTCTTCTCCTTCGTGTCGAACACCTAAAACAAAGTAGAAAGATGTAGTGTCAAGGGACATCCGTGAGCGCCAAGTGAAGTGGAAAAGAAATATAAAGAAAACTGTCCATCACCTCACAGGATACTACATATGAGGAACAGTACAAAAAATTGTTGTTTTTATTTATATATTTTGTGTAGTATGTGTTACTTCTTACAAAATCCATGTAAATTGTAATTACTTTAACATGAAAAATATTGACAGAGTTAGTTTTAAAAATTATCTCTGCTTATAACACAGTAATCAAAATTTACGACGTACTTTTTTCTCATTAAACTCTGTCACCATTCCCCGATTGAAAGAATGTAATATTTGAACATTATTGTTTAGCAGAGAAAATAGCCGCTCACAATAATTGTATGAGCCTTAACTTAGTAAAGATACCTTTTATTAATATAAATAATATATCATACGTAATAAGTAATACGTTAATTTTTTTTATGTGACAAAAACTCCGAATATGTTAATCCAAACATTGTTGCAAAATAGAAAGCATTATCCCTTTCAGATTTTAATTTTTTTAAGTTCAAGGCTTAATTAGTACATTGGGCTTAAATGTATTGATCCACACGAACTTACGACACATTAATTAATTGGAAACGAACTTAGTAAAATTTAATGCCTTCGTGGTGCGGTGGCTAAGCTGCTTGCCTTTTAACCCGGACGTCTTTAATTCGATTCAGGGGCCACACGTTGCCGAGTTTGGTCGTTAGTGATGCTTTTACTGTCTCACCTAGATAACTACCACTAGCATATTTTCACAACACCATAATCAGCTAACGTCAAATGTTAGCCAATTGAATTTCTTAGCAGAAAAACCTCCTGGTAATCCACCTCCTAATTGACCATATAAAACACAGAAAACGACACGACGTCCTAACAACTTAGTTTTTTGGTTTTTCTTATATTTATTATTTATTTTCAAATACATTTTTGTGTATACCTTTTTTTAAAAGCCTGCCTAAGCTCGTTAACGAGGGTACTCTTTTTATTTTTATTCTTTGTTATTCAAACCCAGGCCCACAATGCTCCAGATATAATGCTAGAGCGTTGTAATAATAACACAATATTCGCAAGTTGAACCCTCAAGGTCATACATTGGTCCGATACTTGTTGTTATAATGTACCCAGCATAATTTTGGCTAATAAATAAACAGAGAATAAGACCTATATTATTCGACATTTCAATATTTTCATCAACAGAAAAAATATTTGATCCATTCTATTCAATTTATCTTCCTTTACTTGGAAATATCCACGTCTAGGGATTTAAAGGTCATTTTTAGTTACGCCTTCATAAGCTAAAAAAATATGTAATAAATCTCATAACATTGTATTTTGTAATAGACAATCACAGGGCCTCATTTATTTAAACATTTTATTACGCTGTAGTTCGGGTCTCTAGCAAAGTCCATAGAAGTTAAAGAACAGAGATGACAAAGGTCCTGACGCCATTGTCATCGAAACCACAAAATAAGACATGAAATAACTACAGCTTTATAAATATTATTCAAAATCCGATCTATGCAGAAAGGATTAGATATGTAATCATCGCAGCAATGCTGTTATGCCTGTAGATTGACTATATCAAATGTTAGCCAGATTGTCAGCTAGACATGTTAGTATAAGAAACTCTTCCACTATAGAAGCAGATTAACAAAAATGTTAAATTTAACTAAAGTTTATAATAGATAAATCTATAAATCCAATTTTCGGGCAACTAAAAATAGCTACCAGTTTATCTATTATTTGCTACCAACGTGTCCTGTAATACTCAGGCGTATTGCATGGATACAATCAGAAAATCTGGACAAATCAGTGTTGTAGAAAATGACGAAGTCAAAAGATCACCACGGGGTCCAACGCCTATTCGCTGGACCGACCATGAATATTAGGCATCAATATCCTGAAAAGAAAAGACATGCCGAAGACTGAGCGGTTTGAAGATAACTTGTTGACGCATAACTAAGAGAGTTTCAGGACAAGTACGACCTTCAGTCTTCAAATGAATAAATATATTTTCTAGCCCACAGCGCGTTAACTATGCTACGTTCGTGGATATGAAATATTGTCGAATCAACTTCAACAAGGCAGATGTGAATCTCGTATACACTTGTATCTAATTCCGTCGGCAAACGTTATACCGCAGTAGAGTCGCGGGCCCCTACAGTACGCACACATAAATAACATCACAGCAGCCACGTCAGAGGCAGATCTCCGTTTGCAAACGAGACCGCGTTTGAACTGTTGTACGCTGTGCCCATTTTAGTTTGTTCCTGACATGCTATTAACCGTTATGATGAAAAAGTAAAGATTATACGGGACCGCAGGGATGCCTAACCGTCTATCTACCTTTCAAAAAAACCGAGTCAAAATTTTTAAATTGTTATAAATTTTACGAAATTGTGAAAGAATCAAGGTTCTTCTATATTGATTACTATATAAATATAACAAGATACAGTTTTTTCTGTAATTAGTTAACTTACTACTAAACACTGCTAAATCATGTCTCTCCAACTATACCAAATTTGTCTCAGTAACGGAGCTGTGAACACTTGGCTTATGTAATTCGAAAGTACCTGGTTTTTATTCAGGAACACATTATATAAACTTTAGATGGCGGTATGGTTTGGACGCCCTGGTTATCACCATTCTTATGTTATTAAACTGCGCCAGAACAATTTTACTTGTCGTAGTCAACATACGAGTCACAGAATTCTATAACTTCAATCTCATGTTACAGGTCATAGACAATAAAAACAAAAACTGAGTTTTATGCTTGTTTTGTATATTCAAACCCTCCTGATCTTCGTCTTAACCTTTATATCACTACAATAAAAGAATTAAACTCGATTTGTCAATGCAACTCTATAAAATCCAAAGAAGGCGAGGACTAACATGAAATTTTTGTTTCCTCATACTGTAATTCCAGAAACCGGCAGATGTAATATAGCGAAGGCCCCAATAAGACTAAATAATATATATTTCTTCTAACCATAAACAACGGTAAGAACCGAATGCGGCGACACCCCTCCCAAACTAATATTAGTTTCGCGTTTCATTCAGCCGGTTGTAAATTTCAGCAGTTTACTGTTCTGGCACTATTCAGCGACAAATATACGTTTGCGACTGCCGAACCTAATATCCATTGGAAATTATACCTAATTGTCGATGACTCATAAAATTAACAAGCAGCTTGCTCGTAATTTAGCAACGGCAAAATAATTATGCGGAGCTACCGAATGGCGGAGTAATGCTCGAAGCATCGGTGAGCATGAAATAGCTTCGTGATAACGACTCAACGGCAATAAACTAGCAAGCTTGACTTGGTGAATTCGACAGCGCAAACCCTTGGGTAACGACAAACCGATCTTGTAAATTTACAATCTCTAATATGTTCAGTAAATATTTTGAATATGATTACCACTCGCAGCCTATTTATAGCGCAATAACATTTTTACTTGCGGTAGGTCTCCGTTGTCGGAGACCGTCTATTGCAGCCGACAGACATCCATCATCATCAACCGATAAACGCCCACCTCTAGACATAGGCCATAATGGACAAACATTGATGTGTAAACATTACTGTTACAGTTTGAAAGTGCTGTATGCTAATGAAATTACCGAGGTGACGAGACTAACACGTTACGTCTTAAGGTGACGAGCGCAATATGGTGCTATGTATACGGTCTTAATCAGCACCACGTTGCTATGTGCAAGCTTACCATCAGGTGAACGCCTTGCTCGTCTTCTCGCCTTGAACTATAAAAACCTACTATGATCTTATCATCTTATCGATCTTGATCATATCAAATTGAATTTAAATGTTAATACATTTTAGAAGAAAAGTCAACGTACATCATTTTAAACCTTTATACATTAAGTGTTATTCATTTGAATCATTATCATTATGTGCTGATAAATGCTTACTGCTGGCTCTCCCAAAAGTCTCCACTTCGATCGATCCTGCGTCAGCGGATTTCATTTGGATTAAACTATGATATCTACATATGATTATCTTCAAGTATATTTTAAAGAATTTAACAATTCACAGAAATGTATACACAGAATAATGGTTTAGTTGTAATAACAAAAACCTTTTTTTAACAATTATCATTCATCATCATATTGTTACAATAGAGGCCGAGAATTGGACTCTTCACTGAGACATCTTCCGACCGATCCGATCATTACAATAGTATGACAAAAGATTCACCCTCCACCATTTATCATTGTTTTTATATTAAAATGAAAGGTATGTAATGAAAATTCAATATTTAGAGTGGGGACTTGGGGCCAAGGCGCGTGACACCATTAAGAACTGGCGGGATACCCGTCGGAATGCTGTGCTCTCTTCACTTAACCAACATATTATTTAGAGCATTCATAGAAATTGTTATAAAATAAAAAAGGTATAGGGAAAAATTGTTTTGCTTTTACCACCAATAATTATTATTTCTGCGTTTTAAAGACGAATTGGGTATAACAAAAACCCACGTGATGATGTGAATAGACGCTGTACTTCATTCTCGTTGATTCTCTACGAAGAACATCCAGGACAAACATGCTCTACAACTTCTGGAACCAGAGGAGTTTACTCAGTTTTTCAGATATTTAAACACGCATTGGTATGTAATAAAATATGGTATACATTACCTATTTACTTTAAAACTGACATATATTATATATAAAAGAAATTGTATTATTATCATGGTAATCTTTTTGTAACTTATATAAATGTTTATAATAAAAAAGGGTACAAGTTTGTATTAACTGCCTAATTAACTCGATGAAACCTATCAAACTAATTCCTTATTTACGTTTGGTGAATGATTTTGGTTAACAAACGTACATAATTAAATACGAATTAACCACAAAGGAGTAATATTAACGCATATTATTATGTTAAAATTTTGTGCATAAATGAGTTAATGTGGGCCGCGATTAATTTCAAATGTTCTCCAACTATAATGAATAATTATAATAATTCAGTGGCTTTTTGATCACATAACCTATTTAGGTGTTATCAACTATGGACAATAATTAATAAATTTTAGAATATTTTACTGAAACTCGAGTTCAAAATCAGACCTTGTATGTATAAACTTAAGAAAAATTATGATTGTAATCGAGATATTCGAAATAACACAACATTATTTTATAAACACTTTTGTTTAATGTTTTAATGATATGAAAGCCTGGTGAAAATCGCCGGGTCTCGTTGGATGCAGGTGGCAATGGACCGGTCGCGCTGGAAATCTATTGGAGAGGCCT
>DWLS01005473.1:0-12664 GCA_018246255.1 Pachliopta kotzebuea | reverse complement strand
CCCAGATATGACAACAGTACTCCACACACGACCGGACCTGTGCTTTATATAAAGTCAAAAGCTGTCCTGGAGTGAAAGACACTGCAATACATTATATGGTCCTTCGATCCGCGTTTTTTGTCCTCGAGCCGGATCCAACATTTTTGGGTCCTCGAGCCGCGTAGACAACTTTATTTATCGAAGGTTTGATTTTTTTGAAATATTGATCTCGCACTAAAACCTCGTTTCTGTAAATATTTTCTTTGTTGTTTATTTCATTTTCTGTCATCATCATCAGCTAATAAACGTCTACTACTGGATATAAGCTTTCTCCAATAGTGACAAGTTTGGGCTATCTCTCACCACTCTAGTCCTGTGTGGGTTGATGGAGAGCCAGAGCCTCTTGTGTTGATTAGATGGGTTCACCAGGAGTCGAGGCTTGGGTCACGTGATGTTTTGAGACCTCTTGCAGCCTTTTATTTAAGAACAACATTAAAAAATTATAAGAGGAAAAGATCGTAATAATTTTTTAATGTTAATAAATAACTAACAAAAAGAGTTACTAAAGGTTACTATAATTAATTTTCGTATTGAGAATATTCGTAAAAGTTAAGCCAAGGTATGAAATTAATGTATGTACTTCCTGGCACTTATTATTATTTTCAAGTCTGGAGCGTCGATAATTGAGGTTAAAGGTCCAAGGTAGCTCCACGAAATCAGCCATTTGTCTATTGTTTTGGATAATAACGTGAAAGTCAAGAGCCTTCTGTAAAATGAATTGTTCAGTAAAGGTTTTACTAGAGACCGTCTAGTAATTACTACCGCAACGATTATTCTTGTTGGCAAACGGTAATGTGGTAATATTTTTATTATTTCACAAAGTGATAAGACGTGTAAGGTGATCACCGGATGGTAAGTGGTATGTTTGGCTATAACATGGCGCTGGTTAAGATGGTATACACAGCACCACAATACGCTGGTGTTTAAGACATAAGGTGTTAATTCTCATTCCCCAGTAATTATACTAGCATACAGTACCCTTCTAACCGGAACAGTAATGTTTGCATATTACTATTTGGTAGTGGAAATAGTAATTGCGGATATTTACCTAGATAGTCTCCGGCAAGAGGGATATACTACTAGTAATAATTGTTATGATTTATTTAGAAAGTAGTTGTAGCTAGTGTAATTACTAAAGTAAAATTTAATGTTTTATGTGTAAGGCGACGAGCACAATGTGGTGCTGTCTATACCATTATGGGCAAATGTAATTCAAGTAATCATCCCGTTCTTCTTATGATTTCGTCTATTAAAAAAATTATAAAGCAATATTTTTCCCGAAAAAAGTACTTACGTCTATATAGATAATATTTTTTATCATTTCGTTCAGTTTTCTTATTAATTTAATTTAGTTTACGCTTAGGTAATTCTAAGCTAAGAATAATAATAATAATGTCTTTGTTATGATTATGTTCTTTTATAATAATAATCTTCACGTACACTTTAGTGAGAATAATACTTGGAATATCTAAAACTTTATGAAAATAATATACACAGCTTTTTATTGTTATTTTGTATAATTCACTAAATAGAGAGAAATGTACCAATATGTTTTGTTTTTTAAAAAACTTTTTGCAACGCATAAAATTGGGGTCCACTAATTGGATTTAGTGCCTACAAATATTCTCTACCAGTCAACCCAGGAGGTGGGAGATGTTGTGGTAGATGAAATGTGAGTTATATTTAAAGCTAAAATAATAATAATATTCATTATATGGTACGCACATTTACTTACTCATACATACAATTCTATATATAAATACAAAATGAAATAAATATGTACACAATTAAATGGAAATACATAAATAAATACACATATAAATTAATCAGTGAACACAGGTAAGACAACCTGATCTTGTGATTTTTTCTTTGATTATTGACTTGTGATCATCATATACTCGCAGGTGGAGATTATCTAAGTAAATATTCCTCACTTCCGCTTTGAAGGGTATGTGCCTAGACAAATTAAAAGTAATTAAAGTTACTAACTAATGTTTCAGAGCGACGGAAGTAGTTTAGGGTCTATCATCTCCACTAGAGCTACATATGTATGGGCACGCGTATTACTTACTATTAAGTGAACGTCTCACTTGTTGGTTGTTGTAATGAAATATCTTTTCTGGTAGAAGTCTTGGTTACATCAATTGACTGATAGTTATGATTATGAAGAATGTTTTTTACGATCTCATTAAGGAGTTTGAAGAACCACTGTAAAAACAGATTTTTTAATGTTTATAACAAAATATCTAAAATTATGCAATACATGATTTTTTTAATAATTTTGGTAAATAGTACGTGTAAATTTGTTTTACTTATGTCGTCCTGTTAACATTTAAATTTAACCAATTTGTCCTTATTTTGCAAAATTGCTTTAACATGTCATAGTCTTATAGGAAATTGCTGTAAATGCCTGTAAGTGACTAACGTACTAGTACTTAATGTTCTACTTGATAATTTTAAGTTGGAATGTTTTGTATGTATTGCTGTTGATATGTCTAATAAGTTTCTATTATTAATGTTATTATATATTATATAAAATCAAGTGTCTTCTGTTTGTCTCCTCATAACGCCGGAACCAATTGATCTATTTTGATGATTTTTGGCACCAAGGTAGACCTTCTGCCAAGGACGGGTTTTATCATTTCACTTGACTCAATTTTTTTTATCTCCGTAGTTAAAAAATAAACATAATGTCCATAGAGATACTATGGAAACGTCCAACAATGAAAATTTCGCAGAAGCAAGCGAGCGCGAATTTTCATAGTTGCAGCTTTTGGTAGTGCGTGCAAAAATTAAATTATTTATTTATTTAAAAACTTTTGTTACAAACTTGAAGTACAAAATAAAGCGGAGTTAATGCTAAAAGGCATTCTCTCCCTGTGTACCATAAGATAGAGCAGAGAACTTAAGTATGGGTGAAGCGGCTCGTTAAAAACTAACATAATAGTTATTAAATTTTGTTATACATAATAAATATGTTTTATAAACGTAATGAGTTGGAACATACAAACATAAAAGGAAATATACTGTGAGGAAGGTCAATAAGTAAATAAAATATACAAATATTGAAAATGAATACATGCATAGAAATTCAAATCCTATGTTAATTTCCCATAGAGGAATCGAACTTTGACCCGGGATTACTCGAATACGGTCCATTTTCTGAAGATGGTCGAAGGGTACTGTTGATGCCCTTTTCAAGACTTTCATTCTCTAAACACTTCGAAATTTTGAGATTTCATAGTATACTGCGAAAAAATCAGTGAGGTCAGTTTCGATTTCAAGAGGCTCGAGGCTCTATCCAAATTATTTTTCGATTTTCATTGTTGTAACTTTTTTGGTGCGCTTTTCTATTTGGAATTGGTTCCATTGTTGCAACAATATACGATTTCATTCAACTTTTTTCATACTTTCTTACATTTTTATATGCGACGAGAAGCATCACTTTGAGGTGTGTTAGAACGCCGGGTGGAGCTGGCACCACTGACCTTGTAAATAGTGTTTTTAATGATTCAATTTCAGGTTGTCTGTGTTATAGAAAAAGGTTCGTAAAGTATATAGGAGGGTTTGTTCGATGAAACGCTATGGCAGTACTGTGGGGAAATGCTCAGATGACCCGCCAGAGGGCGACACCGCGTTCTACTACGCACAGTCGTACCAGTTCTACGGCTGGAAGACGACGTACCGGAGTTCGACGTACGAGCTTCGAACTTTCGTCAGCTCAAGTTGTACGCGAGTTGTAAAAGTAATAACTTAGTGCTTGCTACAGTGATGCAGTGATACTTGAATGATATATAATTATTTAATTTTTATATTAAACAGTTTGTGAGTGTCTTTGTGTATATATGTATGTGGGGTTCGTTGTGAAGAGATATACAAGTAAGTGTTCTAATGTTAAGGATAGAAATTATTTTAGATACTTAACAAAGTTCGCTTATCTAATTATTTTTTTTATATTAAAACATAAGAATATACTAGTTTAAAATAGATATTATTTTATGCAATTATATTTTTGTGGCCACAAAACAAAAAATAATTGTTTTAGACGATTTTGGAAGAAGTTTGTCTGATCTATATTTACTATATTGCAATAATGTCTTAAAAAAACAATTTTCTGAATTTGCTTTAAAATATAACTTTTTAATATTCTACAGAAAAAAATACAAAGAACTGTTTGTTTAAAGTGGATTTAAATAATTTAATATTCACTTAAGAAAAATTTAATATTTACAAGATAACTTTGTTTAAAGTAATTGGTTCGTTTTGTTTTCTATCTTTAATTGCTTACATTTTCAAGTTAAACTTCCCCGGGATTAATAATAAAGTTTTGATTAAAGTCTTCTCATAATGGAAAGTGGAACAATGAACATTTATATCTATTTGATAAGGACTGATTGTAGAATTTTAACAAGTCCAATAAGAAGAAGATAGTATTTATAGATATCGATGATTTTTTAATAGTAGTAAGACCTAGGTACTACCGCAACTCCTATTGCAGCCGACAAATAGTACTGTGCAAATACTACTGCGTTTCAGTTTGAAGGACCTTACTGGGGTAACTAGACGTAACATCTAATGTCTCAAAACGTCAAGCGCAATGTGGTGTATTTATCATCGTAATTAGTGCTTGCGTTATTATTTATCATCAGATGACGACTTCCTCATTTTTCGCTTTGAAACATTAGAAAAAATGTGGAATGTGTCCTGTATGTAGTTTTTTGTTTTAATTATTGAAGACAGGACTTATTTATGGTAGTATTTCGATAGTTTATTATTTATATGTTGAAAGCTCTGTCTTTATTACTAGAGAACTGTAAGAGTGGGCATACGTAAAAGTATTTATTTTGAACCTTATAATTTCTTTCCTTTAAGTTCTGTAAGTTACAAAATTGTTTTTTAAAGAAATATTATTTCTAATGAAAGTTATATTAATTATCATTATCTGCTTATAAAGACCCATTGCTGGACATAAATGTCCCCTAAAAGATCTCCACTCCAAATACTTTAATACGTACCAATCTACTTTATTTATACGTTTCGTTTCTATGGCATATTAATTGATATTTCGTTTAATTATTCTTTCAATAGGAATTAAAATGTTTCTTTTATGTATATGTCATTAATTATATTTAAATATATATATAATGTGTCGTTATATAAAAGTAAATCTGTTACATAACGCGTGGAAGGCATTAGTGGCAATACAAGTTATAACTAGTGGAAGATCCTTCATCGTGTACTTACCGACCTCAACGCCCATTTCTGTCATTAAGCGGTATATAGTAAATATTACTATGTTTCAGTATAAAACGAGTTCTGTTTGTTACGTAAATAATGATTTATAAAAAGATATACTTTCTTCTTTCCTTTATTATACGACTCAACGAGAGGAGTATGGGGTTCACTGATGGTATGTGACACGCTTGCCCGTAACGCGGCGATGGTTCAGATGGTATATACAGCACCATATTGCACTCGTCGCTTTAAAATTTAAGGTGTTATTCTCGTTAGCCTAGTAATTTTACTAGTATACACCTTTTAAACCGGAATATAGTAACGTTTTCCGGCTGCAATAAAAGCTGCGGTGGTACCTACCTAGACAGTTTGCGAAAATAGACACCTACAACCGGTAATTCTGAATTATATAGTATCAATTAAATTGTTTACTATATAAAATATAGATAATATGAAAGACTGTATACACGAAATGTGATTTGTAAAACTACTACTCGGTCCCCCAAATGGATTATAACTAACATTTACTTTCTGTTCGGTAAAGATGCGTCGTCATCCCTGAGGAATTGGTTTCGGCGAATCGTTTGCTTGAACTATTTCTCTATTTCTACTACATTTTATGCAAAATGAAACAACATAACTTATTTCTATTTCTGTTATACTTATTATAATTAAGAATTACTGCACAGCGGTTTTACTATATAAAACATGACTATTCAAAATTTATACTTTAGTATGGTTTGAATTGGTTTCTGTGAAACAAAAATGTGTAAGGAGAAAGAGACAACGATAAATATTGTAGTGTTTAGATTGTAAGAGAATGAGATAAAATGTTTGTTAGTTTCATTTTCTGGTCTACTACTACTCTTTTATTTGGACTCAAACTGCCTCTACAGAGACTACTACTAACTACAGAGACTAGTCTCTGTGCTACACTTTGAATGTACTCAAAATGCATAAAGAAGAGACGCTTAGTACATAATTTTACTATACTCTAAAAATTTTTCTATTAATACGTCGATTATTCTCTCTCTCTCTCTTTATATTTATAATGTTTGGCGTAGTAATGTTTTAGTACATTGCTAATTGACCATAATGTGATGCAATTTGTTTATATCACACAGAGCTCGTCTCTTGAGATTAATATGTTAAGTCTATTTACCCTTGTTATTTCATTATTTGTTTAACTTTAACATTTATATGTTAACACGTACTTTCCAGTGAATTAGACTTACTACCAGTTATAATGATAATAATCTTTTTATATTAACTGGCGATAAGTTTCTGTTACTGAAGACCTTCTATATATTAACGCAGACCTATTGCGGCCGACTAACAGCAGTGTTTGAAGGGTGCTGTATACTATTGAAATTACTGGGGTAATGAGACTTAACAATTTACGAATAAGGTGACGAGCATAATGTGGTGCTGTGTAATTAGCGCCGCGTTGTTATGGGCAAGCGTATTATTTACCATCAGCTGTCCTGTCGCCTAGACGAATAAAAATCCTCATCTTCGTCATTCGTTAAGAATATGTAAAATTGTAGTCAAACAATAAATCATTTGGTACAAAAAGCATGAGTGTTACTATATATCATCATCACCGTCGACGAGTAGTTTCCATGATTGAGAGTGATACGCATTCTCATTAAAACATAGCGCTGGTTAGAATATACACATCCCCTCACAGTGATGTCGCTTTATTACAGGTGATGTAATGTCTCGTTACCCCAGTAACTTCACTACCTACAATACTTCAAATTTGGAACTATAATATTTGCACACTGTTGTTTGATGCAGGGAATAGCAGCTGCGGTGGTATCTACCCTAGACGGTTTGTGGCATTAGAGATTTACCTGAATTAAACGTATTTAAAGAGAAACTAAAAAAATCGTTGTTTCTATACCAGCTGTAATGTGTGTAATCTGTTATACATATTCAGAGGCTAAGCGTGGGCCACCCCTATCCATTACGGCCGGCAGACGGGCGAGGAACCGCAATCCAATGATTTGCACAAAAGGCTGCTGCTGTCCATTCCCCAGTTTATTTATCTAGGCTTATACCGCCATTAATTCTTGTACGATCGTTTGCACAAGTGAAAAACTTTGGTATAAGCCAAACACAAAGAGGAAGCACTGTAGTTTTGTGCCGTAGTAGGCTATAACCTTAAATAATGTCCAATATAATAAAAGACCGCAAACTTTGTGTGATTGTTACACAGTAAAATATTGATTTCATAATTTCTACTCTCTATTACCTGATTGCATCAGGAGACTGATGCGCTGACTTAAGTACTACATAATGCTTGTAGCTTTTAAACCGGAAGTGCTACATGGATGTTCTTTTAGGGTAAAATAAGATGAGAAATCTCGAGTACAAAGTTTATAGCTCATCGGGTTAGGAAGGTATAACAACTCTAATTAAGTGCTGTGGTACGCAGAAAAAGTAAATAAGAAAAATTTAATTGAGGATCAAAAACGTGACCTTTCTGGTCATGAAAATTAGACCCTAGGTCATTCCGGCAAATCTTAATCTTACAAGGTAATATAACCTCGGATAATCAGACCACGTATGCGACGTATTTCTGGCTTATTTCTTCACACTTTTGTTCTACTTTAAACTTCTCTCTTCAAAACCAGTGGTTGTTTTTTCAGTGTACTCTTATTATGCTCCAAATTAACGAAATGTAGAGGACTTTCAGTTGATAGTAAGTGATGTAGGATTAAGGCTTAAGATAAACCTTAATAATCTCACTACCTACAGCGCCTTTCAGTAATATTTATCCATTGCTACTAAAGCGTTTTAGAAGTACTAAGCCAGATAAAGCTCTTATTAGAGTTTACATACAATGATAAAAAATCGTTTGAAATATCTTGTACTTGATAAATTTTTTTTTGTTTTTAAGTCTTCTTGTTTTTTTGATCTGCTATATTATGAAAAAGATCAAAAAACGTTAACAAGTTTAATAATTGGATAATGGATGTAACAATTTAATAGCCGGGAGCCTGTTTTAATTGCTACAACGAAATTCAAAAGTTAATCAGCTTTTCAAAAAGATACTTTTAAAACATTACATTCGCGGAAGGCTTTTTAAAGAGCTGTTTTTTTTTAAAGGACGTAGATGGTCATGCATGATCGTCTACAGTAAAGTGATTGTTGTATGTGACGATTGTATTTCTGTTTGTGGCAAGTCTGGAATCAAACCGGCGACTTAGATGTTATAAACATTTAACCGCTGCATCACGGAAGGAAATAGAATATCTACTCTAGTATTCAACCTTTAGTTTGTTGTAAAGGACTAGGAAATAATTCGAGTAAGGTCTTACTAACTTTATTAATGATTTGACTTAATTTGAGTAGGTACCACCGCAGCTCCTATTGCAGCCGGCAAAAAGTACTATGCGAATATTACTGTGTTCCGGTTTGAAGGGTGCTGTAATCTAGTGAAATTACTGAGGTAATGAGACTTAGTACGTTATGTTTCAAGGCGACCAGTGTAACGTGGTGCTGTGTTTACTATCTTAACCAGTTCCATGTTGGAATAGTCAAATGTATCATTTACCATCAGGTGAACGTCTCCCCCAGTCTCGTCAAATAAAGAAAGATCGCAACTGTATAAATACGGGTTATTTAACATGAATTCCATGTTGAAGATTAAGAATGTGGACTAGTGGGCATCTGCAACATGATGTTGTATCACACTGCCACGTATATAAAACAGCCCCATTTAATTTTTGTTCCGTCCTTTGTAAAATGAACGCCAAAAGGATATTTATGACATCTTGTCGCCCAGCAAGCGAATTTCTGGAAAAGCGCCAGATCACCAGTTTTTTTTATGTTGATATACTTTTCATTATTCTAAGTATTTTTTGATGAGGATCAAAGTTATTTTGTTACTGTCACCATCAATTAGATTATTTAAATTTTTACGCCAAAATTGTCGTATGGAATTAAACAACAATAAAACACTTGCTAAATTTGATGATAAGTAGTATGTACAAAACAATATGGTGGTAACATAACTTAGCTTTAATAAATTAAAACTCAGATGATTTGTTGCTGCAATAATTTTATGATACATCGTCCTTTACTTCGTAACAAATAATCTTTGTTCTTGTAATGGAAATTGTATTGGTATCGACTTAGATGTTAACCAGCTATTAATAAAAATATGTATTTATAAATGAAATATACTTAAATACTAAAAACTACAGATTGTTTCCTGTAGCTGTATAAAGTCTTTATATAATTATATATACATAAGGCAGAAGTTATTTCAAAGCGATGAGTACAAAGAGCTTTCTACGGATTGGAAAACTTTACAAGAAATAAATTTTTGTTTCTCATTATTATACACAATTGACTAAGTCATTAATAGTAAAAAAAGTCATTTATTAGTCCCCGAAAGACCTGAAATGTATTAAGTTTTAGTAGTGTTTTTAATTTATCAATTTTTTTTTTAAAAAAATACACTTATTATCTTCACGATGCTTTGTTTCTAATCTGTCTCTTTGTGTTGGTTTAGTTCACTGTTTGCGGACTTGTATTTAATTTTTAATAGCTACTTATGAAATCTTATAGGTATCTTTAGTTTTACCGTATAAAACGATGTTTTCAGATATGTTCTACTTTGTAAATATAACACAAATATTTACAATATTAGTTATTCGTTAAGCCGGAAGCAGGATATGTTGTGAGTGATTAATTTTATCACGGAGTGGACAATCATAATGCTGTACGTAATGCACGCTGACAACTTTAAATCATTAGCTCATCTCAGATAAAACTAATGATCGCATTCTTTTATATGTTCAAAAAAGAAAGAAAAATAAACAACAATAACTATGTTATATTTTTCTGAAAGCATAAATACTATTTAGGATTACTAAGCAAAGTAAACAACTATGTGGTACGATGATCAATACATAGGTGATTGGCTGCAACTTCATGGGTATAAGCGATAGCACGGAATGGTATTTTTTGGGAAAATCGTATGCCCAGTTGTGAACTACAGTCTGCTGATGATAAAGAAATCTGAATAAATAAAACTATTAGCACGTTTGCTATAACACGGTGATCAATAAGATTATTTACTACTAAATGTTAAAAACTTCACTATATATTACTCTTGATGAATAACATTTATCATAACAATAACGTGCTATTTAAACTGTGTAATGAAGGTTGTAGTGTACAAAAGAAGTTCAAAACTTCTCTTTGAATGAATTTATATTTGAATACATTACGAGAAAGTATAATAAGGTTCCATTTTATGTGTTTCTTATATTTTTTGTTTATTCGACAAATATTATGTGCCATTTTATTCCTTTGAAAGAACAAGTGATTACTTAACCTTTTATAAGAATAATTCTCAAAAAAAAGCAATTTTTAAAATATGAATAGATTACATCTCAAGAAAAAAAAATGTTAATCTCACTTTTGTCAATCACTTTATTGTAATCTCCTGATTGAGTGGAGGGAGAAAGAAAGTTTACCTATACGTAAAATGACAATGTTTTAAGCGGAAAATCTCTCCTTTGTATACATTTTTCTGTATAATGACAATAGATGACAGTCGAAAGTAAATGTAGATAAATCCGTACAATATACAGAAACAAAGTTAAAGATTATGTATATGTAAAAGTTGTATAAAATGTAGTTTATGTAGGACTTAATAACATCAATGTAAACTTATTAAGTATAGTTTAATGAAAGTCTTTTACAGGTAGTTGAATAAAGAACTATACGTGTAGTAAGATTATCGTAAGATCAGGAAGTTAAATGTAGTAAGGTATAAACACTTATTTAACCATCAACTTAAGAAAGGTTTTTATAGTTTTAACGCGTTTATGTTGGTAAGATGCAGAGGTACTACGAATGTTGAGGTATTCGTAGTACATCAGCTAATATTATGAATTTATTATAATTTTAAATACACAAATAAATAACTTGAAATGTATTTATGAAGTAAAAATCCTAAAAAAATAAATTTTATAACAAAAATTACGACCTATATCTTTAGAAGGCTTGACCATAGTCACAATGGTAGTGACGGCCCATTGCGGTGTTTAACAAAGAGCTCGATTATGCTGAACCGGTTCTAACTTAATCGGCTTGGTTTACTTAAGAATAAAATGTTTTAAATGCCACCGTTGCATAAGCTTTTACTTTGTTTTAAAGACAACTGCTGATATTTAAAAGAAATAATACAAGAATACTTAATAGCTCTTTGAAAAGAAACCTTTTAGTTTAAAATGTTTATTATTTTCAAACGTTCATTTTACCATTGACTTAATATAATTCAAGTATAAGTAATTCAAATGAAATGGATGTATTATGTAATTTGGAAATGTGTACAGAAGATGATCAGTTTTCTTAATGAAGACTTTTCTAAAAATGATTCACTAACGCAGTTGACTTTATTGATTCTTTTATCATTTTGGAGTGGAAGACACACAGAAATGATTGTAGTTCAAGGTATTGGGTCTCATTACCCCAGTAATTTCTCTAGCATACGTGACCGTTTAAACTGGAGTACAGTAAAGTTCATAGTACTGTTTGTCGGCTGCAATAGGAACTGCGGTGGTACCTACCTAGACGATCTCAACTATCACTAGTACAAAAGGTTTGTTATATAGATGATCAGTGAAGTTTCTAACCCTTCACCTGCTTATAATATAAAATTGAGCTGATGCTGGAGATAATGAATTTTGAGTATAATGCGATTTAATAAAAAAAGGAGTGACCCACATTGTCCGTAGCTCTGTCCATTGGACACAATGGACGCGATCTTCCATTAATGCGCTAAACTGAAGACTCCGTTATGCATAGCCCCCAAAATCTAGGTCATGTTTTGCGTTTAAGAAGTCTTTTAAATATTTTAAGGCAACATTCAAGCTCGTCATAGTTTCACGTTTTATATCAATATAATAAACTGGTGATAGTTAATAAATGCGTTCGAACAGGATTTACGACTTGTTTAGTAACGTGTTCACTCTACGCTGACCTAGGGGCAGTCGTTTAATCAACTCGCACTTGACCTGCGCAGTGAATAAATAGTCTTTACTATATTCTTTTAAGAGTAGGCTGTTGGGTTTAATATGGCGGTTCTGTCACTAGATTTAGAAGATAGTGGCATAAACTAAAGCAATATTTTTGTCTTTCTTTCTTGTCATGTGTCTTGCTTTTCGGAGACGAAGTTTGTATTATACCTCTAAAGTTTTGGAAAAATTATAGTATATCATAAGTATAAAGATTCAAAACTATCCTTAGGAAACAAAATTTCCTTGTGTTGTAAGATATCTTATCTCTTCAAGCGTCTTCAAGAAAAGAGTGAATAGGCATTTGCTAGGTTAATGCGCTTTACCATCATCGACCACATCTTCACTTA
>DWLS01005472.1:0-12665 GCA_018246255.1 Pachliopta kotzebuea | reverse complement strand
TTTTCTTAGACGCCATCGCTGTCGGTGTCGTTGTCGTGGTGTAGTGGTGGGGGCGGCGCGGTGGTTTTGTTTGGTGTGGTGTGGTGCGGTGTGGTGGCGGTGTGGTGCGGTGTGGTGTGGTGCGGTGTGGTGGCGGTGCATCTCGCCAAGGTTACGACAGTAGGGGCGGCGACCGGCGAGACTCGCGTGACGTCACAGGCGCCGGAAACGACGCCCGCTTCATAGTTACGGTTACACTTCGAGTTTAGAAGAAAGTGGCTCGTTGCGCTTGAGCTAGGTCAGTTTCATTGGAACCACGTTACAAATAACAATATTTATCACGTCGGAAGCATTAAAACTTTTTACATATCCAAAAATTTCTTACAAACAAATAAATTTTTTTAAAAAAAACTAAACAATTGATGGATCGACTCATTTTAATCGGTCTGTAGTTATAATGCATCAATACATATTTTTAAATTAATGTACGAGTTATCGTTCAATAAAAGAATATAAAATTCTGTTTAAATGATAACAAGGTAATTTTGAATCGTGTATTAATAATATAATACTAATTTCAGAATTTTAAACAACAAACATATATTAACGTACAAAAATATACGTTTTTTTTTTGCGCGTGGAGCAAGTAGTGAACTACAAGTGGGATAGGTTCAACGCTCCGATACTTTATTTTACTTTTACCTGTGTCGCTATATGAGTCAAGTGTGCGCCGGCTAACGAGTTTCATAAAACGTTTTGAATTCATTTGAACTTATTTAATTAGATTTTTTTAATTTTTTTTTCCTGTTCCTAACAACGTTTAGTTTACGGTCATTTATATACACAAACATATACCCCGTCGTAATCGTACGATTGAATAATTAACAGCGATAATGACTAAATGGTAATCTATTTATTTGTAAATTTTGACATTGTAATTTTTTTTTTATAAAAATATGGCCTCTAATCAAAAGCGGGTGTCCTTGCCCGGGTAGAACGTTACACCTATACAGAATCATATTGCTCGGAAGAAAACAAGTTGTTATAATTAAAATTAATTCGCCACAAATATTTGATCCCACGACCGACTAACGCAGTGTTTCCCAACCTTCTCGTCCAATGTCCCAGTTTTGTGTAATAATTTTATATATCGCCCTGAGACTTTATTTTATTCCAATGCCCATAAACACAAAATCAAACTAAAAAATGTAATAGCAATCCTTATTTAAACGACAATGTCCGTCCGTCCGTCAACAATTTTCAATCTCGAGGACTACAAGGTGTAGGAGCTGGTGCTGAAATGTTGTCATACAGACAGATCTCGCTTAGATAAGATCAGAGCCGTTGGAATTTTGTTGGTATGTGATCGGGTTCCCGAGTTGTGGCTGCTCAAAGTTTCACAATTTTATGTGGAACACTTGTATTTTTTAACTCCAAATTGCTCCCTTGTTTTGAAACACTGGTGTAATGTTTCTTAAGAAATGTATACAGTCGATTACAAATACTAAAAGGGAAAAGACTTAAAGATTATATCAACTGCTTAACAACTTAATGAATATAACTTAAAGGAAAGGACAACGCGCTCGTGATGCTTCCGGTCGTAAACGCAGGGTACAGTAACTAGTTAGTTGGAAGTTCGTCTGATGGTATGTACCACCAATAAATGTGGATATATATTTGCTTTATACCACCGGAATCGTATATAAAAATAGGTTAGTCGAAACGTTTTACTTTCACAATTTTTGACAAAATCACTTATTTGCCGCAACAATCAACAGATTTTTTTTATTCCTTAAAGGATAATGCTAAACTACGATCCCACCTGATGTTAAGTGGTGATATGTTACGTGGTGGTAAAGCGCAGAAGAAACTAAATCGGTGAATTAATTAACAAGCATTCGGTGTCCGCGGAGTTCCGTTTGTTATTAACTTAACCTTACCGGTGACGTCACAGACCGCTCAGATATTTACCTGTAAAGGACAAAATAAACATATTAATAAGTTTCAACAGCAATAAACTCACTCGAGTGAGCCACTTGGCGTATAAGAATCATAATAAAGCTCCAAACCAGTGCGCAGAGATCGCAAGTGAAGCTGAACGTAACCGGATTCAGGGTTTGATTGGACCTTTATGAACCTATTTTGGGCGTGAGTGGAGATTGAGAACTTACACCAATATAAAGCCTTACTTAATATTCAGACTACAACTAATACAGCCTAATTTTAATATTCAGACGCTTGGTATGACGATCAGAGATGATAGGAGATTTAACTGGATAGATAAAACTTACCTCCAGAAAGCAGAATATGGATTGAACATACCCATTTACCAATAGAAAAAGATTACTGCGCCTTATTATCACATACTGTATCAATAAATATCAGGATGTGATCAAGCATTAATTTTTTTTGTTTCGGAGAGGAAATTTTCAAACCTACCTTCCATAGGAAATTGGGATACTATCCTAGAGCTTCTAGTAAACCTACCTAATATTAGCTGATATCACATAACACTAAATATTACGGTCAGCTCGATTTTTTATGAACTAAAGTTGCAGTTAAAATTTGCTGTATAAATTTTTTCGAACCTCCCTTTCATAGGAAGTTGAGGATAAAGTGCTACAGCTTCCAACAAGGAGTATCTAGTATTAGTTGATATCACGTAACACCAGATATAACTGCTGGCTCACATCTTTATAAACTGCAGTTACAGTTAAAAACTTGCCGTATAAAAATGGGTCAGTCGGTCGGGCGGCTCGACCTATTGAAAGAACACCGCAGCAGAACAACTTGCCGCTGTTTCATGTAGGCGAAGATGCCTGGAGACCTGGCTGATATAAATGAGCCGGTAACTAAGTACTATTTAGATGTACTACTTCACCTGAATGTAGATTTTAAGTTTTTGTATTCTTATATCAGAATAAAATTAGCAACTAAATTATTTCCTGTTTGGTAAACCATTAAGTCTACAATGACATCATAGTCAGGTGATAAATATCCCTAAGATCCCACAACGATCTGTGTAACTTTAAATAGAATTTACGGTTATGTTAAAAGTTTCTCGAAGATTTATCATTGTTGCTGCACAATTCTGTATAAGTGGTATTCTCCGAGAGAAATTCTAAAGTACTATAGATCCCTGCGCACGCGAAAAATGTCGCGAAACAACAGCGCGAACGTAAACAGATAACAAATGCGCGTGCGCCGGTGTAGCGACGTTACCACAGCTTCGCACCGAGAACCGGTGAATTATAGGAAAAATTTGACTTATTTGTAACGTTTAGTACGCCAGGCGCAGACCTTGTTTGAGGCCCCGGCGGTCCAGCCGCCAGATTAGCTGGATCTGCCCTCTGATCCGAACGGAGGTCCGCAAGAAGCGAGCAATGCGCAATAATGGCTCAACTAGGAATGGCCACGGAGTATTTAAATACGTCCCAGCCGTTAGCGTTTCCGATAGGCGCGTGACGCAGCGCGACCCGTGGTGAATACAAAGTGACTCACACCACACACACGCGCGGGTCAGCTTACAAAAGCTTACTTGTAGCCTGGCCTTAGACTCCTCTAGAATGTTCTATTCATCGTGCGCCTATTCTTTTTAACTCTTATTACATCTACGTATTGAATCTTCTGAATGAAACGGATAAACGCTCGGAACCAAGGTCGCCGGAACGAGAGGACTTGACGACAAATTTATTTATGTGATTTTACATTACAAATTTGTGCAAATGTATCACGAGTCGTCAAACAAGAAAGAAACGACCGCAAATTAAGTCCAATTGATCATAATTATCGGCTTTAAATATGCCAATGAGTCGGTTCTGGCGCTGCGCGGCTGAGAGACCGCTCTGAGTAAAAAGTAGGAAGAGCGGGCAGCCTCCAAAACGGGTCTGGAAGCTCCAAGTTAATCGAAACAAATAGACATAGGCATACCGACCTGCATCCTTGTCCGTTTGTGTACTTTATTGCAAAGGGCTAAAGTGTATTATTCTTTAAGATATTTATGAAAATAATAGCGGAAAAAGAGAGCAAAAGAGTAAGCGGGCGCGCGGCGGCTCCGCGGCGTCCGCTGTACGCTTTGTATTTCAAAGCTCTGTTTTAATGCGCGATAAAGGCCAGGGAACTTATCACAGCACGGGGTTTTAAATTCGCGTATCCGACCCGTTGAAATTAAAAACGCGTAAAGCCCGCGGTGGGCCGAGCCCTGTCCACTTCAATTAGATTTCGCGAAAGGCGAACAATAAGAAATAAAATGGGGTCTTTACGATTCGCACTGTCAGGCGGCGGTCGGCCGGCGTGGTCGTTAAATCGGTAATGCAACGGGTTCCGCGTTAAGAGTCCAAAAGTCGGCACAGCCGGGACGAGATTTAAGGCTGGGGTTTATTGCCGTCGAAGTGGGTCAGCCGGGTGCGACGGTGACGTGGTCGTACGGACGGTGAGACGCCGCGACGCCGCCGCGAGCGGGGCTGCGCGCGCGCGCCTCCTATTGTTTAAGCGGGCGGACCTCCGCCGCATCGATTCTGTGCAAATTTTGTTTTCGCAAACGCTAAATTTGCCGGCGGACGGACAAGAATACCCGCGGAATGCAAAACGGAATCTGGACCGCTCTTTGTCGCGGATTCCCAGACGTCGGTGACTGGTAAAAAGCGGCGGCGCGAGGGACCCCGCCTTATAAATTATAAACGGGTTGTTTCGCCGTCCAAACGACGGCCGATGTGACGCTTTACCGTTACGAAACTTTAGTCCTCTATTAAAACGTTAAGCCGAAGGGCGGTAGGGTCGAATATCCAGTTCAACGAGTTCGCTTTCTTGTAACATGGCCATTTAAACAGAAATCGTCGCCGGGAGCGAAACGCGACCTTCAAAATTTTCAAGTTTAGTAATATGCCTCGAGCGAATTAATCGAGACTTATCGATTATTCGGTCACAATAAGAATGTAAGTGTCGGAATCGAATGTAATAACATTGTTATCGGTCGACTCATTGAACCCTCCGGAGCAATAAGTCAACGACTCGCGGACCGTATGGTAGGGCCCCCTCAACACCCCACTATTTACTGTGCTGTCACAATAATCTGTTCGATACAAGCATAATTATTCGATTACGCGGTAGTCACTCATCCCATTAAATGTGCTTCTTCCTATGCATAGGGGACACTTGGCGCGATAACGGGGAACTTTGTTATTGAATAGTTGACAGGTCTATAAATACGGAGTGATGTGAAACGTTCAATGCTCGAGATAAAGTTATTTATAAGTGCAATAAATATGTTAGGTCGGCAACACGTCGGGGTAGGTCCGGGAGGCTGCGGCCGCTGCTAATTACACATCCACCGCTGCAGGAGCACCGGTATGGGTATGGAGTGATCGATGCCCGCCCGCGGCGACCTGACCTTGCGCGCAAATTCGTGTAACCATTAGAGGTTACAACCGTCCGGCAGTCATTGTCATGATAACGAGCCGCTTATGCGATGTTTTAAAAGGTAAGCTTATTTCTGACCTCGAGCAGCAGCTTCGGTTATAAATAACAAAGCTGCATATGACGTCCCTCACCGGCTCGTGTTAAGGCGCGAAGCATTACTCACAGGCGCACGGACAAACTTATTGCGAATTGCAAACGAATCGTCCCGTCGGGAAATAAATGATTGTCAATTAAGATATAAATACATACTCGGTACCACGCAGCATCTCGCAGGATGTAAATGTGATTCTTTGATTTATTTATCGTCGTATTGTATTTTGTATATTGATCAATTGCGACCACCCAAACATTAAAAAGGGATTCGCATTTCACAGAGATGACATTTCTCCTTCTTAATCGTTGCAGTGACCCGGCAGTGTTGCGATGACAGTTCGGAAAAGTCCTAAATGTCAGATCGGTTCATGGGTGGGAGTGGTGGAGAATTGGTTTGTTGTTCGTGGTGTTTATTCCATTAATGCTTACCAGGATGTCGAGGGAGTGCAGGAGTTGTGAAATTGCGCGCGACCACAAGACATCCGGCGGACAATGGCATTCACCGGATGCACGGAATGTGTACACACAGACTGTACTTATACATCATTCAGACGTATAAAATTTTAATATCAACTGTATTAAACAAGGTTTCAATATAAATTAAGACGTTATAAAGTAAAACCTACACAACCGTACAATAAAGAGCCGCAGAGCAGGCGGTAGATTTGAAAATTTGGAAAAAGTTATAAAACAAGGAATTAATAAATTTACCCATCATCGAGATGTTTGTAAGTGTTACTGGTTTAACATAGAAAGTATCAAATCAATAGTTCCGAGGTATCAAATGAAGCGGTTTATCTGATGAGTCCTCACCACAATCACGGCGTAGAGAAGCCGTGTAGTGTGGGAGCGCGTCGTGTAAAACTCGTTCGTCTATCCGATGTCCACAAAAATGATTTAGTACTCTTCTATTTTCTATTCAACAGGTATCAGGGCAATAGCCTGTATAACGATTTATAACATATTAAAATGTTTAAAAGCAAAACTTTCCCGCACTCGCCAATCTAACCTTTTGTTTTAAGACAACAATAAAATTGTCTGAATGGTACGGATAGATTGTTGGGGGAAGTTATTTTATACGTACAACAGTTTCACGTAACTTTTGTGAAGGAAAATAACAGAAAATTGCGGATTGTTATTTGTAAATTTGGTTCTTATGAAAAGACTTTACGTATCACGCGGCGGTTATTAAGCTCGAAAAATCTTTTGCGGATCGCCCTTTCGGAATGCATCGCGCTGCAACCAAATTACACTCGCAATGAAAGGAATATGGTATATGTCAAAACTGAGTGCATATTCCTTCGTCGTAAAAATTAAATAGCCTTGTTTCGTAGCAATTTTAAAAAAAAATTAAACTCCGTCGTTGCAAGTTCAAGTTACAAATTCGATCACGTTTCCAAGTCGTTTCATTGTTGTTAATGATATTTAAGTTAAAAGTAACGAGCGGGTACGGATGTATCGTGTATAGTCTACCACCGAGGTGGTGTAGGAAATCATCCACTCATTACAGACGACCTTCGTCGTCAAATAGTATCTGATAGGTTAATTGCTGCGAACAGATTAGCTTTTGGCAGTTTTTTCTGCGTCCCGAACCCGAAGCTCTTTGTTTATGATTCATAATTACAATACGGCGGAGAGGCAATCACCAAACCTGTCATTATACTGTACAAATAACTACTTATTTATACATTCGCAAATGAAGCGAGTTAATACGATATCTCTAACGGATAGTCGGCCGAACTTATTTAGGTATTTATTGATCGATCGGCGAATTAGCGGCGGAATAAAAAGCATTTCAGATATACGGATGGTTATCTCATCACAAATAAACCAACCGCTGAAAGATTTCGGTTTAAACAATTACTTTTTTATATGACCATGTGACGAGACGAAGCGGTCGTTGACTTAGCTAATGATACAGTTACAAATGACAATGTGGCGCTATTTTATGATGATGAACAAGATATTAATCTCGTTACATTACACAACACTTTACAGGACCCAAGTTCACTTCTGCTCGTGGTGTAGCTTGCAAATCACCAAGCTCAGCTCTGGCTCCTCATCAACACACAGCCAGTGTCGTGGGAGACGGCCTAATTCCCTTTCACTATTAGGGAAGGCTTACGTCAAACAGTGGACATTCATCGACTGATGAAGATACTAGTACTAGTCGTAGTACTGAAAGGTCCTTCATAAAGTGGACCGACGATCTGGTGAAAGACGCTGGATGCTGAAAACGCAGGACCGATTGGAGTGGAGATCTTTGGGGAGATAATGACGGTGATAGTAACTTGACTTTAAATCAGAACATAGTAAATTTTTTATGATTCGGCAACACGAAAATTCGCTACGGTTCTTTATTAAATGCTACGAGACGAAGAGATAAGCAGGGCGCTTACCCAATGGCCAGTAATACGCTTTTTTATAACAACCTGACGTTGGTTAAGATGGTATATACAGCACCATATTACAATCATCGAATTGAGACGTTTTTAACGTCTTATTACCTCAGTAATTTCACTAGCATACAGCACCCTTCAAATAGGAACACAGTAATAGGTAAATATAACTGTGGCGGTAGAAATAGGCGCTGCGGTGAACTTACCTAGAAAATCTCCGGGAAAGGAGACCAATTGTAATTAAATTATAAGTAATTTTAAAATTAACTTTAAATAAATCATAATAACTTAAATATTATTATAATTAGAATAAGGCAATTATAAACACCGCATTTGGATGAATTATATATTTATTAGTCACCACAAACAAAACAAGTTACAGAGATAGTATTTCTAGGTAGTAATATATTTCACAATATGTTGATGAGTTGATTTAAATGATGATCCCAATATTGTTAGTGGAAAGTAATAACAATTTAGATTACATACGATTCCTGTTTAAAATTGTTACTGCGGCGGTGTCTACCTAGACGGTCTCCGGCAAAGGACTTACCCCGGCAGTAAACATTAGTATTATCTGCGGTATAGGAATTAAGATTAATATAGTAATTTTTTGCGGTGATTATGTTTTCATATGATTAAGAGACCTCCGTCAAACGTTTCGCGTGTTGCCAGTGCAACGGTGCAGCGGTGACGCAATGCGGCCTGATGAAAAAAATTAACCTCCGCGAAAATCAGCAAATTGTATTTAAACATATAGATAATTATAGCATTAGAGCATATTGCGGTACCGCGGACCGTAAATTATATACGCGAAACTGCCAGACGGTGGAACAACGTATATTTATTTAATTATTAAACGTTATTCATACGTGAGAATATATTATAAACTTTTGTTGTTATTTTTTATCACTTTAATAGTAACGTGTGATAGCAAGTGATACGCTTACTCATGACGTTGTGCTTGATAAAACGGTATTCACACCACATTCTTCCTTCGCTTTCAAACGAGAGATTTTCAGTATCGTTACCCCAGTAATGTTACTAGCATACACCACCATTCAAACCTGAACACAGAAATATTTGCATAGTACTATTTGGCGGTAGATATAGAAGCTGTGGTGGTACCTACATAGAATATCTATTGGAATATCTCTTCCCTTTCTCTTCCCACTTATATCCCTGTTTATCTTTTAAATCCTTTTTCTGTCCGCTTTCTCATCTCCTTTATAATTTTATTTACATAATTCAGTTTTCGGAGTTTGGATCCGCGAGCTCTGGAACCGTTGAAGCTTTCGCCGCTGTAATAATGGCCGAAGCCATTACCCTAAAACAAATCTACCTAAACGGTCTCTGGTAATATAAAACTAAAGCCAGTGTACTCAATACAAATATGGTGCAACTTTCGCCAAATCAAACTAACACTTCACTAAATTAAATATGACGAAATATAAAATTGAAGCGGCCGCCGCCGCGGGGCACGGCTAGCGAGAATTAGAATAATAGGATAATAACACGTCTGGTCTAAGCGGTACTAAAATAATGGGGGAGGGGGGGTTTAAGGTTTTTTTCTCGCCGAGCCAGTGTTGCCATGTCCGCGGAGATTTACTCCCGCCAAGTTAAACTAGTTCAAGGGTATGCGATGTGTGTGAATGGGTCGCGTTATTTTCGTTTGCGATAGGTCGCGCCCAAGTCGCCGGGGTCACCCGTGGACACCGGCTCCGTATTCTTCGTCGGATACCAAGAAACTTTATCCGGCTGTCTGCTGTCTAACAGCTGTTTGTATTTAATCCGGTTATTTTGAAACGAGTGTTTTTTATTAGGCGAAACGAGTAAGGCGTTCGGTTGATTGTAAGTGATACAGTTACCTTAAGATAATATACACAGCACCACATTACGCTCGTCGCTTTGTATATCAAGTTTCATTATCGCAGTAATTTCACTACTATACAGCACCCTTCAAATCGTAACACAGTAATATTTGCATTAATACTTGGCGGTAGAAGTAAGAGCTGTGGTTGTACCTATTTGGTATTAATGGAAAAGTTCACGAAAATCAAAATTATTACAAAACGTATTTGTTAGTAAATACATTTTATAAATCATCATCATCATCATCATCGGCTGAAAGAAGTCCACAGGTGGACATAAGCCTAAACAGTGGGCAGATTAATAAATACAAGTATTAAATACTTACGTAGAAGGTGATTATATTCAGTAATTGTTATACTTTGATACGTTTTACAATTTTTTTATTGAATTTTATGATAATGTAAATATTATTAAAAAAATTATTTTATTATATTGTTGATTCTTTATTGTATAACTATTAACTAAGGTATACAAAAGGCGGACTTAATGCCATCTGGCATTCTCCACCAGACAACCTTTGGGGAGGTGAGATGTTGAGGTAGATAGAAAGACTTTTGAGAATTAATTTAATTATATAATTTATATATAAATAAATACTAACAATGAAATAATACATGTATAGATAGGTAAACGTATT
Organism: Pachliopta kotzebuea; assembly: GCA_018246255.1. Lineage (NCBI taxonomy): Eukaryota > Metazoa > Arthropoda > Insecta > Lepidoptera > Papilionidae > Pachliopta > Pachliopta kotzebuea. The sequence continues at coordinate 2,267 of DWLS01005472.1, read as the reverse complement.
TTTGTTATTTAATTTATAAATAGTAGTGTCCCATACAAAATTGTGAAACTTTGAGCACCCACAACTCAGGAAGCCGATCACATACCAACAAACATTCCAACGGGTCTGATCTTATCTAAGCGAGATCTGTCTGTATGAAATTTCAGCACCAGCTCTTACCCCTTGTACTTCTCGAGATTGAAAATTGTTGACGGACAGACGGACGGACGGACATTGTCGTTTAAATAAGGATTACGTTTATTTCTAAAGTTTATTTTAGTAGGAAGCATGAGCATTTGTTCTCACGTTGCTGCTTGGGCTAGTAACGGCGGTACGACCAATTAGTAACGCGGACAATAAAAAAAAATTAAGTACGATCGCGACATTTATATAAATAACGAGCCAAGAAATGGACCAGTTTGCGATATTAATTATGCGCTTATGATAATAACTTTGGGCACGGACGCGAAACGGTTTGATTGTCTCGTATAAAGACACAATGTTTTCACGAGGCCAGGCTCACGGTGCAACGAACTGATTATTGATCTGCATCTACCCTGATCCCTCTAAAATAGAACCAACCCTGTTAAGAAAAAGGGGTATAGTCTGACAGAAGTTCAGATTCTTCTTGAAGAGGTTAGCTGTCTGGTTTGAGAATATCCGTCTTGAGCACATGGAACAATTGCTCTATGTTAGTGATATCGATCCACTGACTAATTTTTTTAAAAGTTCAGAGTTCTTATCTAAAAGATTATTTTTAAGAATTTTTCTAATGAAATTCAGATGGAAATTTCTAATATATTAGATACATATATATATATATATATATTTATTTTAAACTAATGATAAGTATCATTACAATTCACTCAGCAAGCTCTGAAAAATATTAATTAATAGTTTTTCAAATAGTTGATATTAGTATCTCTTAAGTAAAGTACGTTTTTCTTCACATTTTGCTACTTAATAATTTTTGTGTACGAATGTTGTATTTATTTGTATTTGTAAGTTTTTCTTATTATAGTATTAATGTAAACAGGCGTTGGTAAATCAAATAAATAAATAAAAGAAACAAAAGTATCTGTTTACTGGTACTAAGTCTCTGTTGCTACAGACTATGTAAATTGGTATTACCGCAGCTGCGATTTCTACCGCCTAATAGTAAGTAAACATTACTGTGTTCCAGTTTGAAGGGTGCTGTATGCTAGTGAAATTACTGGGGTATGAAACTCAAATACAGTCACAAGACGAGGGTAATGTGGTGCTGTGTATTTCATATTAAACAGCATCAATTTGTTATGCAAGCGTATCACTTACCAACAAATGAATGTTTTGACGAATAAATAAAAATATAAAATTCATTTAAACATGTTTTCTTGTGTATTCATATATATTTGGATTTCCATCATCAGTCGATAGATGGCTACTGCTGGATATAATCCTCCTACCACGCTGTAATAAAGGTAGGTGTTGAACCAGAGCTTCGAGGACGTGTATGGGACCCCTTATACCCCATGTTGGGTTTGTATATGAAGCAATAAACAATACAAATTAACAATCCTCGACGTTTAATTTGATACAGTAGGCATCGAATGGACGATTAGTTATTTAATCGTCAACATGTGGAAACTTTTTTCTCTATTCAGCTGACATTTCGGCGGACCTCACGCGAGCTGCACGGCCAAGTTCGACCGGCCCAATGTGACTTACAAGTAACATTGTTAAAAAAAAAGGCCACCGGCGCTCAGTAAGTCATCCATGTGCATACATTAAGATAATCTGCATGCGAATATCAAAATATCTGTCAACCGGCGGCGGGCCTTTGATCTATCGCGGTGCTCTAGTGACGCGAACTGTTGCCGGACTAAAAAAAACCCACGATCAAGCTCAAATAGTACCGCCTTAATTAAATATATCATTAAATTATTATATTTTGATTTATTAACCATATAAATTTATGTATGCATTGATTTAATAATTTGTTTTGGACTGTGATGGATGTACTTTTTTGTATGGTATCAAATTATTGTGCAAACTTTACTGGGTTCCAGTTTGAAATGGTGTTATATATTAGTGAAATTACTTATCAATGCGACGATCATAATGCACTGAACGGTTGCTTGTCTAGTTGCCTCGTAGTATTATATTATATTTTACAATACTATTAATTTTAATTGTTTTTTATTGTGTGGCACCTATTTGTATTTTTTTTTCTTCTCTTCACATTATGAAAGGTAGACTGTAAGAGAATGCCTTGTGACATTATGGCCGCCTTTTTATTTACTCTGTCT
>DWLS01005471.1:0-12665 GCA_018246255.1 Pachliopta kotzebuea | reverse complement strand
GGCTGATAGGCGAGACTGGAAGAGGAGAACATGTTGTGCCGACCCTACATAAAGTGGGACCAGGGCAGGAGAAAGAATGAAAAATAAGTGACTTCTCTTCTAGACACAGATAGTACAATATGTTAGGTTAAATGAAATAGAATATTAAATAATCTAATAAAGTGATCAAACTATATGTATCATAATTATAAAGTGTATGATTTTAAATAGCCGGTCTCCCGAGTCCAATCCCCTCGAGGAGAACCGTCCAATGCTGAGGTAACGAGACTTAACATCTTACATCTCAGGCGACGAGCAATATAGTAAGAACTGTGTATACCATCTTAACTACCGCCACGCTATGAGAAAGCATATCAGTTACTATCAGGTGAACGCCTTGCTTGTCTCGGTACCCCAGTATGCACGTTACTGTTAGGAATTGGAAAAAGGACTCGCGGTGATACCTACCTAGACGGTCTCCGAAAACGGAGACCTACCACCAGTAGAATAGTAGTACTGAAGCCTTTCCTCTATTTTATTTATCATATAAGAATTAATTATGTTTTATAAAAGGATATATTAATTTACTATCTGAATATAAGTAATGAGAAGTAAATCGATCGATAACCAATATGAGCGAATACCGACGATGCTCCAGCATCCCGCAGCCGCTGATCCGGGGTGTCGTCTCGCCGCACTTTATTACACGAATTTCTCAGCTTAGCACATGGGAAGACTCCCGCGGTTTCATTGCCCGGGGTTTAATTTTATGCATGAACGCGTGAGCATCGTCACGATTGCAGCCGCGGCGCCGCTGCCCCAATTCCCCGCGATTACAAATTTTCCGCGGTACGATTAGAGAAAGAAAATTTTGGAAGCGATTGCCCGGATTCAGTTCAATATAATATCAAAAAGGAGTTATAACAAAAAAGGTATTATCACCTTCATTCTTAACCATCAACAGTCTGTAACAGTCCTCTTTCTTAATATTATTATTTAACAGGAAATGAGAAAGGTAAATTTCTGTAATTACATAGTAAAGTATTTTCATATGTCAAAATAGTTTGCATCATCAAATCAAACATTTAATTTCGATTAAAATCAAAAATTCAAAGTCCTAAACAAGATAGGTAGTTCATCCACCAGATGTACCGACTATGATAATCAGAAGTCCACCGGAAAGCACTTAATGCAAAATCGATGTGTGTTGAGATTTTTTAAGGTTTATGTGCAGTAGTAGATCTATACAAAAGTAATAATAATAGTTTAGAAAAAGTACTTTTTTTATTCGACCAGCCAACGAGACGAGCACAGCGTTCTCGTTCTGTGTTAAGTCTCGTTACCCCAGTAATTTCACTAGCATACACTTTAAACCAAAACTCGGTAATGTTTATACAGTACTATTTGACAGTAGAATAAGGAGCTACAGTGGTGCCTACCTAGTTAGTTTCCAGCAAGAGAGACCTAACACCAGTGTTTTCTGTCTTAATAAACAGTCTAGAACTAAAAATCTAGTAATTCAAGCGACACAAAATAGCCAGAGAATTAAATTATTCACGCGAAATCTAAATTTTCTATTCGCGGCGTTCATTAATATTCTCAACTCCGCCGCGACGTCTAAGACAAGATAATTTTAATCCGCGTGACAGCTCCAAATGAGTTTCTCGTTTCGAAAAAAATAGCTGTCGGCGGCCATTTTGTTTGCCGGCTGCGAGATTTGTTTTCTACCCTCGGCATCCGCTCCACGCAATTACCTTACCAGTTATTTGTCATCTCACCTAATGGTATGTCACCGCTTTAATATCAAAGTCACCTTTGTTTTTCTCTTCATCGCTTCAAAAATTCATGCATATAGGAAGCGACGATGAATAATCGTTTTATACCGGTATTTATTTACGTCTTTATTTGTTTAAAAACTTAATTATTTAGCAGGGGCAGTCTTAACGCCTTTAGACATTCTTCACCAGTCAACCTTTTATTGTTTTATTTCTATCACATAATAAGGAGTAAATTTGTAGTTGTAATTTATCATTATCAACCTATTTACGTCCACTGCTGGATATAGGCTTCACCCAATAATGAGGAGATTTGGGCGATTTCCCACCAGGCTGGGCCAATGCTGGTTGGTGAGGAGCCAGAGCTTTGCTTGTTGATTAGGAGGTTGCACCACAATCAAGTAAGGTTGGCTTGAGTCCCCTAACTTGTTTTGATTATACTAACACAAATCTCATTCATTTTATAAAATGCTATAATCATTATTATCATAGTAATTCTAGAGTTACGTTACATTGTATAGTTTAACACGTAGTTCGTTAATAAACATTTAATTTATATTAGTGATTTCATTATTAATAAACATTAAAATAATGAAAGAAGGTCAAAAGGTTCTTAATTTCTTATATTAAGCAAAAATCAGCAAACAGAGTTACTGAATAACGTTTCCATTCATTAATGTAAAAAGGAAGAACATATTCACATTTCATCAAATAATGATCCAATATATAATACTCTTGACTGATCCTAGTTTGTACTTTGATAAGAAACACAATAGTTTAAAGCAGCTTAAGATAAATGCGGCTGCCCGCTGAACAGTGTAGCTTACCAGTGATAAAATGTTGCTCCCTGCGGTGCCCCCGACCAGCGAAGCGATGAAACAAATTATAAGAGACGAGATTCAGTAAGAGGGTATCCGCCTCGTATCACGTGGATATGGATAACTTCTTACTTACCCGCAAGATTTCTAATACTAAAAGTCAAAACTTTAAGACAAACTTAAGAAGAAATAACGTCACCGACATAGCCCTAAGGATTGCTAGATTTAAGTGGCAATGGGCAGGATACAATGCTTAAAGGACTGACGACCAATTGAGCAATAGTTCCAAGAGTAGGGTAGTAACGTATCGGTAAAAGCAGTGCTGGAAGGCTACTCACAAGGTGGACCGACGATCTGGTGACAGCGCAGGACCGATTGAATTGGAGATCTTTTGGTAATACATATAATAATGATGAATCTTGTCAAATTGGTTTATCGGGTCTTGATTATATTATGATATGAACAGATGATTATTTTAAAAAAGCACTACGCTTTCAACTATGATGTGATAATGAATTATATTCTAGACTTCAAGTGCAAACGTCAATTTACGATTATATTGGCTGCAAGCTAGCAGATAAGCGAAATGATTTCCATATGGTCAAACACGGGCTTCAGAAGTGATATCATCCCGGGAGACGCGTCATTCAAGATTTAAGGATTTACTCGTCATTGCAGGGCTTAGTTGCGTTTGATGAAAGCGTATTTCGCTTTTTGCACTCTATTGGGCCAGAGCTAAAGATTATTTTAGAACAACGGTACGGACGGACAAAGAGTCGGACGGACACAATGCGACGACACAGAGTGAATATTAAATTATTAAAATCCATTTCCATTAACATGATGGTGAAATTTACTTCGCTAATGTTCAATAATTATAGTTCGCTAATGGTCACTTTTAAATTTTGTAGTACATAACGCTACGAAAACTTAAACTAAAATTTACTGAAAAATCCATTCTTGATTATAACATAATTTCCAAAAATTGCTATAATAATTTCTTTCGGATGTTCTATCTAATGAAATTACCAGTTCTATACCAAACTATTTCTCACTTACCATTCAGTGAATATTCCGTGCTGATCATTCTTTTAAAGTTGATTCTTTTAAAGATGATGAATATGAGTTGATCCTGATTGCTCGTGCTATATCAACACATATTTTCTTGTTTTCTTTCTCTTTACATTTATTCTTCATCATCTTTTCTTTGTGTGAATTACATGATTAATGTTTTTTTGCAAAGCTTTTAAATTAGTTTAGATATAGGCTTGGTAATAAATATTTATAAACATCATCGCCTATGTAAATTTAGACTAGGAACATCAATAGTTAATCAAGCATCCTCTGGCCTCGCCCCTATTCTCCTAGCTTAGAGGGACTCAGTTCGATTCACGCGGCCCGCTGCATACTTTCAGTGGAGTTTAAAATTAATTTCTTTTGTTCCTTCTTTGGCGGAAGAGGTTGTAATAACTGCTTTATGCTACAAAGTTTCCCGTTTTTATTTCAAAACTTGGTAATTCTTATTCTCTTTCTACATTTTTTTGTTGAAATTTCTTTAATCGTTCACATATATTTTCTTGCTCACACCCTCTAAGGAGTCCACACATCAACTAACGGGATTCAAACCTTGTGGTGCACCCTGCTAATCAACAAACGAGGCTCTGGCTCCCACCAACCCGTATTAGGCCGGCGTTATGGAAGGCGGCATAAATTATGGGAGTCCTATGTCCAACAGAAGATGTCTATCGAGTGATGAAGACATATTTTGTAAATTCGATGATATAGTAGACTGTTAAGAATATCTCCATCGCCACTCATGGAATGTTGTAAAAGGCGATTATAGCAGCTTTCCCTGTGGTCGTTACCAGTCTGCAAAACTCGTCAAGGTTTAGTAGGTGGAACAATAAACTAAATTGATGATGATCCAGTGGCTTTCGTTAACAGTGACCAGATCAAAAGTTCACTCATTAAGGAGTTTTCCGTCAATGTTTTTATAGGTACAGCATCCAGTTAAAAACCCTAGTCCCCATCCAACGTGAATCCTTCAAACAACGTGTTCACCCATTGTGTCTAGAACCCAGTAATCTTTTAGGTCTTTATTGCTAGTTACACAGATTTACTTTAGCAACTAAGCAACATTTTGACTTAAGTTTCATTAATGTTATTAAGTTGAGAAATTACCACTTAATTAGAGCAATATTTGAACCAAATTTATTATTCAATTGTTGACGCATCTCACAAATTAGTGGGACATGTAGACAGCGCGTTGATCGTGTAATGGAATTCAACTATCATTTGGGTTGCGATTCACGTACGTATTGACATACAGATAATGTACATATATATTGTAATTTAATACAATTTAGCAGAACTATTAGAAAAATTATGTTATTTATTTATGTTATATATTTTAATGATCCCTTTGCCGGTTAAAGAATTTTAAGCAAGGTTGGTTTGTATTATTCTCAAAAAACCTGCAGTACTTTAAATTCTTTTTAGATATTTCAATCACTTTACTGTATCAAAACAACAGTATTTCTCTGACTTATTAAATGAATATAACCTATAACTTCAAGTATACTATAATTTTTAAAATAAAACACATCGGTAACAATTTAAAGGCAACTTGATATATAGCTTTGAAGTTGGGTCGATGATTAAAGGTTTTAGGAGAATAATACAACTTAATCTATGGTTGTTTCCTATATCAGGCTTATTTAAGAAGAACACAGCAAGAAACTCAGAGGATTTTTTTTAATAACAACATATCTGACATTATTTACAAGTGCTAGGTCTCTGTTACTGATGGAAAGATCTCTGTTGCCAGAGAACCTTTAGGTAGGTACCCCCGCAGCTCCTATTGCAGTGGACAAACAGTACTGTGTTACTGTTTGAAGGGTCCTCTATGCTTGTGAAATTACTGGTGTGACGATAGTCAACACTGTCTTAAGCCGATGAACGCAATCAGGTTTTGTGTATGCTAGTAAAGTCACTTCCCATGAACGCCTTGCTTACCACGTCGAATAAAATAATATATAATATTGGATAGTTTAATTACAGCATTTGCAAAGTTAAACGAGCTGATAGCTAAACTGGAATTCAGCCCATGAGTGGGTTATATATTTTGTATAATCTCATTCATCCAAGTTCACTAATTCTAGTTGACACGCAGGTATAATTAATTCGGAACTAATTACTCGCTTAGCGATCCGCGAGACGCTGCCGCCGTTGTTTAAGTAATCACATCCCGCGCCGGAAGCTGCGGCGGTAACTATTTTAGTTGGCGGAAATAATTAGATAAGTTGCGCGCTTTGTGGGTGCTTTGTTACACCTGGTTCCGTACAAGACGCTGTTACAGTACGGGCCATGTCAAAGGTATCGCTTTATATTAAACTGGATCCACCTTTGACATCGCCTGCGGCACCGCGTAAATACATAACGCTGATAAACAACCAAAATGGAAAAACTTACAAATTTATAAATATAAATACAATATAATGTGTAAGAGAAAAGAAATGTTATATAATAATAAGTAAAGATAATAAAGAAATATAATATAAATATAGATAAAAATAGTCGAAGATGTAAATGCGAACTTGGACTGAGAGGCGATGCCTGGAAGAAGAGTAAAGAGATATGGATGTATAAATAAGAGTGACAGATGAAAAGTGTAGAATAAAGGAAGACATAACCTAGGAAAAAGAAAAGAGGAAAAGATAGAGAATACAAACAAAAGCAAACAAGGAATCGTATGTAAACCACGAAGGGGGAAAGTATAGGAAAAAGGTAGCCTAAAGGAGCTGGTTGTAGCGTGTAGCAAGCAACTCGATACGATGTAAAAGATAGTTTTGAATTTAATAAACTTGGTCCTTTAAAGCCAATCTTCATCCTCTTTTCCATCAACCGATAAACGTCCCCTGCTGGAGCTACGCCTCTCCCAACATTAGGAAGATAAGCCAATAATAAATCAAGAGTCATATGAGTTTTGTAATTTAGATAGTAATAAGGTTTTTTCTTTTGTATAGACATTGGATGACATGATCTTTTTTGATGATTTTTTTGATGACAGGACGAATAAGGCGTTCACCTGATGGCAAGCAATACGCGCCCATGATAACGTAACACTAATAAACAGCACTACATTGCACTTGTCGCCTTGTTACATAAGGTGTCAAGTCTCGTTACCCCAGTAATTTCACTAGCATATAGCACCCTTCAAACTGGAATGCAGTAATGTTTGCATATTACTATTCGGCGGTAGAAAAAGAAGCTGCGGCGGTACCTACATAGACAGACTCTGACAAAAGGGATCTACCCTGTAGTTTTCTATCTTCTCTTTCTGCGCTTTATGACTGAAGGTCTTACTCCACCAGAAACGGTCTTATTGATGCAACAGCCAGTAGTCTCCGCTGCTCTATCCTCGGCACAGTTCAGTACATTTGCAATATTGATCTTGTATTTGGTTGGACCATCAGGTAGGGATTCGATGCCATGGTCTTTTGGGTTCGGTCTTTCTTAATACAATCACTTTATCCATATTTTATTATTGTCATCGGCAATATATCCAAAGTAACCCAGAACACTGGTAGCAAGCTGTGCATAACCTAGTATTCTCAAGGTTGAGATGATGATGAAAGCTCATTGAACAGTCGTCCGTCGTAACTTTGTTGTTGTATTACAGTACTGCTTGAGAACCAGATTTATTTTGGACCTGGCTTGACCAATTCCAAAACATCAACAAAAAAAAATGTATGATGAAATAAACATTATATTTGAGTCAAAAATGTAACCCTCGGCCATCTCAACGAATGAAGTACAAGAATTCAAAAGGAATGGACGCAATATTGTGGCTTTTAGGTAAATTAAAATGTTTTTTTTATAGCGGTAGAAATGTTTTACTACTCCTAAACACTTAAGTAATACGGGTCATAAAATATGAAATGTCTAAATAAATATATGTATTATATAACAATGTTTTTTAAAAGGCAGTACACTTGTACTATATTCCTTATATACTGTGTATATCTTTTTTTGTTTGATAAATTTCATCTATTCCTAAACTATGGTATACGACTATAAGAGAACAGTATATATTTCTTAGCAGGTAACTAAATATATGTCAATTTCTGAGATTTTTCATTTTTATTTATTTGACGAGACAAACAAGGCGTTCACCTGATGGTAAGTGTTTTTGCATAACAACGTGGCGGTTTTAAGATGGTATACACAGCACCACATTGCGCTCATCGCCTTAAGATGTGAGATGTTAAGTGTTACCCTAGTAATTTCACTAGTTTATAACACTTGTCAAACTGGAACACAGTAATTTTTGCTCGGTAATTTGTTAGCTGTAATCGGAGCTACGGTGGTAGTCACCTAGACGGTTTCTGGAAACAAAAACCTACCTCCAGTAAATACGACGTAGAAGTAATAAAGAGAATCTGAAAGATTTATTTTTAAATAATTTTGAAAATCTATGACGTCAACGAATAAAAAATAGAGTATATAAGTAAAGCAGCATCCCAAAGGGTGGGAGCAGACGCGTTGTATCTAAACTCGCAAAATCTCCGCCTAACGTAGCATCACAAACAACGGCTTTGAGCGGAACCCACGTTCCGTACAAAACTGTACAAGGTTTCAACAATACGATAAAACCCTTTTTGTGAGTACACACCACTAAATGGTTAAGTTAATACCCTGGATAAAGGATTAAATGTTTATTATTTTATCACAGCGAAAAAAAGATTAGGTCTGAGCATTTGCCTCGTTCCCCTCATTGATGGTGACCACACAGCGAGTTGTAATAGAAATAAAAAAAAAAACTCATAACCTTACCATACTCTCAGAAGCCCCTGCTGCTTATTAAACTAGACAAGGTCTCCTTATCGTCTGATAATTTTTTATCAGAAGGTAAAGGGTATTATATATAAATTGCCTTTAACAAAGTAGAGCTTGTTACACTATGCTTGTACTTAAGTTATCTCTCTTTAACTCAATAGTATACATTTTTTTTAAATCTCATATACAAAATATATATAGTATCATTACGATTATGTAGTATATTTTAGAATATATAGTAATGGAATATATATATTGCCTGTAATGAGTTTATGTAGTATATAGCCGAAGATTGAGAACATCGGTATGTTTGACCATTAAAAGTAATTACTCTTACTCTTTTTTAAAGGAGTAGACTAGATTTTTTTATTAGTTAAGATGATGAGACGTCCAATGCGTTCACCTGATGGTAAGTGACTCCCTTGCTAATGCCATCACGGTTAAGTTGGTATATACAGCACATTGCACCCATAGCCTTGAGACGGAAAGTCAAGTCTCATTACCCCAGTAACTTCACTAGCATACAGAACTCTTCAAACAAATTTCAAATTTAGATAGACACAATAAAACGTGATGAAAATTTATTTGTTCCTATCAAAGAGGATCTCGTTAAGATGTTTACACAACTACATGTTCTATGTATATATAGTCTTTAGAAACTTTGAACACAGATATAGAAATTTCAATCTGTTTGTTGCAGGTGAAGGTGATGTTAAGGGTCGGTGCGTCAGGCGAGGGTCCGTTCACAAGCGGCACCCAGACCTTCTCACTGGACAAACGCAAGAAGCAGGTTACGCTGTGCGAGACAGCATCGGCCGCAGCAGCAGCGCCCGAGGACCGGAAGGTCGGCGTCGCGGCTCCGAAAATGTTCGCATTCGACGCTATTTTCTCGCAAGACGACTCACAGGTAACAATACACTACAACGATATATTTACACATGCACTACTGGACCTAAGCCTCACAATATTATCACCGCTTTAATATCAAACTTACCTATGTTTTTCACTTCATCGCTTTATAGATTAATGTATACAGGAAGCGACGGTGGATAATAGTTTTATATCGGTATTTGTTTAGTTTATATCGGTATTAGTAGGAACTGTCTTAAAGAGTTTAAACATTCCTCATCAGTCAACCTTTTATTATTTCATTTCTATTACGTAATACGAAGTAAGTTTTTAGATGGATTCATCATTAACCTGTTAACCGGGGAGTTCTCGTTCAAATTATTGCGTATTGTTTCGCTAGGACATGTCAATACGTCACGTCCGGAGACCGTCATTTCATACTTCTATATCTTAATTTATTCATAAAATGAATAATAAACTATGAAATGTATATCGTTTATTAATAATTTCGAAGTACAAAAGGAATCACAAAACAATTAAAAGCAAGTAAACTAAATAGAATTACACAATAGGTACATATAAAAATTCAAAACTCGTTTTCTGTGTGATATATTTTAAAACAATTATTAATACATAATGCTACACTACAATTCGGACACCAGTAAGTAGATTCATTTCTAGCAGCTTTTTTGTAACACACTCGACATTTCCGGGATTTAGATTTTCCTGTATCACTTTTCATTTGCTCTGTTGAGTCTGTGAGAGATTCACAATAGAGAAATTGTTCTGATTCTATGCGTATAGAATCAGAACAATTGATCAATCAATTCATGTCGGGACACGAATGGATGACGTAATATCATAGTTGATCGGAAATATACGTCCCTTTCGTTCCAGAGCGCACGTTAATTTTTGTGGACGTATTCATATGTTTTACCCGTAATCGATATTGTTTACGCCATTTACACGTCTTGTCCGGTTAACAGATTAACAATCAATTTATGTCCACTGTAGAACAAAGGCCTTACCCAGTAATGCGAGGATTTAGGCCGTCTCCCACCATGCTGGTCCAGTGCCAGTTAGTGGGGGAGCCTGAGCCTCGTTTCTTGATTATCAGGCTACACCACGAGCAGGTGAGGTTGGCTTGGCTCCCGTGAGTTGTTGTAATACCCTTACACCCGGATGTACATAACAACATGTAACAGCCAAACATAATATGAGCTGGAATGTTTACAGCGTATGAAAACCACTCGAGTTATTCTACCGAAAACAACTCCGCTCTCATTATGTTGAAGAGCTGACATCACCACGCTCTAGTTGGTGGCGAAAAAAAAATGTTGCCTCAACATCAAATCCATTATTAAAACATTAAAATAATGTAAGCGAAGTCATCTGATATTCCGAACCTCGCCTCGGCCGGTCTGCTCTCCTTCAAACTTCATCCTTTGGGAGATGACATCAAAAAACAAAGTGAATAATAAATTCTACAAAATTACAAACAACTATATGGCAACATTCACGATTTTTAGTCGATAAACACTTACTTTGCTAGGATAATAATAATCTAGATTTCTATATTTATTATATATTTAACAATCGTTGTCCTTCGTGTTGTGTGTAAGGGTCTGTTTGCTTTCTTTATTGTACTTTCTTTCTCTATACTCTCTATTTCCATTTCTTACTTTTCTCATTTTCATGCTTTCTATTTTTCTTTCACTCTTGTTTTTAAATTTATCTTTTTCCTCTTTCGAGCACCGACTTTCATTCTAAGTTTGCCGCCTAATTTATTTTCTTCAACAACCTTCTCTACTACCAACTTGCAATAATTAATTAATATGCGGCGATATCTAGAACGTTAGAAACTACCTTCCATACGTCTCTACTTTCTAACACACATTTCTATCTGTATCATCGCATCTCGCAAACGGCTAAATCATATTTTTTTAGTCTACAAGGCGATGAGATAAGCTAGACGTTCACTTGATGGTAAGTGATACGCTTGCTCATAACAATGCGGCGATGTTTAAAATGGTATACACAGCACCACAAAGAAAGAAACAAAACTATATTTAACATTAATACATATTAGAAACATGCGCTCGTCGTCTTGAGACATGATTTTATGTCTCGTTACCCCAGTAATTTCTCTTGTTTACAACGCCTCTGATATTGGAACACAATAATATTTGAACAGTAGTTTGTTAGCTGTAATCGGAGCTACGGTGGTACCTACCTAGACGATGTAAAAGAGATCTACCACCCGTAAAGAGTGAAACTTCAGTGAGATCATGATGCAAAAATCGATCAGAATTCTAATATCGCTTCACCTCAACACCGTGAAAGGTGGAGAATCCGCTGAAAAATTTTAAAATCCACATCGCACGATGAAAATGTGGAATATGAAGGGTTGCAGTTGCCGATTTTCCGCCGATGCACCCCCGGCGTTTTAACAATTTAAACATGAAAACTCTCAACCGGCACAGAGATTTTTGCGCGTGAATATCGTACGGCGGGGAATGCGGACCTTATAGAAACATCGAGAAGTTCCATACACCAGCAAATTTAACTTATACACAGAATGGTGTAGTGTAAAAGAAATTTCAAACTGGTTGTCAATATAGCACTGACTACGATTTAGTTAAGTGTGTGTATATGTGTTCATGTGGGTATATGTGTATGTTCGTACATGTGTATAAGTGCGTGTGTCAGAATTTCGTTGTGGCCGCGCCCTGGCCAAACGATAAAGCCAAGCAAAATGAAACTTGGCATTAATATTGAGTTGGTACGGAGATGATTCTTAGCTCGTTCTGGTAGGCCAACCGGAAGTGACGCCGAAAGGTACTAAACACTATAACTATACATATTTTTGACATTATTCTTATACAAATATGTTCCTCGTCTAAAAATCACTATTTATGTAAACTTCTGGTATAACCGACCAAGCGAAAGTGGGACCAAAAGTCATACCTTCATGGTGCATATTTTTGATATCTTTAGTAAAAGTGTACCTCATCAACAATTTTTTTTCCATGTACTTCCGATTCTAGACGACCAACCGGAAGCTGTCCAATATCTGTATACCTATATAGATACATCGCAAAATTGACAGTGAGAAAAACGGCGTTACTCATACACGGCGTTTATATTATTTCCGTATTAAAGGGTGCTGTATGCTAGTGAAATTACTGGGGTAACGACACTTAACACCTTTTGTCTCAAAGCAACGAGCGCAATGTAGTGAAATACCATGACGTTAACGTCACGATGTTATGGGCAATCATATCACTTACCATCAGGTAAACTCTATGCTGGTCTCATCGAAAAAAAACTTCTTTGCTTTGTAATTCTTTCTCTTTTTGTACTTAGTGTTTAGTTAACCAATATACATATTGTGTATTAGGAGATC
>DWLS01005470.1:0-12666 GCA_018246255.1 Pachliopta kotzebuea | reverse complement strand
ATACGTAATTCTGTTTGTGATACCTATTATAATGTTTGAATTTACCGGTGAATACATGTTTACGGCTGCCGCGATTCCTCACAGGTAAGTAGATATTCATATGGGAAGCAGCCAAATGGAGGCAGCCAGCTGCCATCGCTGTTTTACCGTAGGATGTTTCAATATCTTTAATAGACTGCGGCAGTCCCCTGCTGGACATAGGTCTTTTCCAAGGAATGCCACTTAGCTCGATATTCGGATATACGAATTCAATTGTTGTCAGCTGCTTTGCGCAAATCCTCGCTCTTTCTTGTCAGGGAGTACAATGCTTGCCCAAACGCAGTCTCTACTCTAAGATACGTCTCATCCAGCGGTGGTAACTTCTGCAACAGACGTGACCAGCCCATTTCCACCTCAGTGTGCGGACGGCTACGTCCGTGAGCTTGGTACTCCGCCGGAATTCTTTATTTCGAATTCTATCCACAATAGAAATGCCAAGCATTGCTCTTTCTATCGCTCTCTGAGCGACATTTACTATATTTATTACGAAACGGATTCCGTCAAATTATAAGTGTTGAACGCAGTGATTTATTTTATTGTAAAGTAAATTATTTGCAGGTGCCAAATTCCCGAGTGTGGCGAAAGCGGTCCAAATGAAATTTTTAGGCCCGCTTGGATTTCAAACGCGGTTCCTGAAACGAGCACGGGTTTTTCCAGTTGCCAGCGTTTTGTTTCGATTTCAGCAAATGGTTCATTGGATCAATGCCCAGCTGAATTATTTAACACTGGTTTCATCACCACTTGTGAAAATTACGTATATGAGAGAAACAATTCGTTGGTTTATGATGTAATTAAATTTATCTTCTCTTTGAAAGCAGCAGTATAAAGAGTAGTATTCGAAAATTCCTCTGTTCCGTTTTGTAGGATTTTGTGCAATAGCACAAGTTCGAATCTACATTTTCGCAGACTGCAATTATATTGTTTTTGACAAACTTACTATTTTGCAAGTAATACTGTAGTTTCTTGTCTGTTTCAATAATGCATTGAATTAAAATTTTTAAATTGGATGTTGAAATTAATCTGTTGGTAATAAAGGCTTATGCCCTTCAGATTTACTCTACGTTTCTGTTCATTATTTTCAGTTCAACTTGGGGTGTAAGGATACTCTACGCGCACTGGCGGGCACTTTTAATAGCATGGGCATGTTACTGTCTTTGCCTATAACCGGTTATTTTTCTGACCGGTACGGAAGGAGACTGGCACTTGTGATTAACTCTTTCAACATAGCACTTTTTGGTTTTATTCGTGCGTTTTCCGTCAACTACCCCATGTATCTGGTGCTACATTTCCTTCAAACCTCCTTTGGTGGTAGCACGTTTAATACTGCTTTTATTTTTGGTTAGTTTATCATATATTTTTAAACTCGATCATTGTTTCATCGCATTTAAAGCGCTAATCGTATTTATAATTTTTTACCCGTTATTTATTAGCTTTTTTTCATATTTATTTATTAACTTTTAGCTACCGAGTTAGTTGGACCTGAACGTAGAGCATTAATTTGTGCCATTCTGCCATCCATGATTGCTGTAGGTGCAATTATATTAGGAGTATTAGCATGGATTATTCAGTCCTGGAGAAATGTGATATTGATACTACATGTGCCCTGTTTTTTAACAATTTCTTATTATTGGTTTTTGGATGAAAGCGTGAGATGGCTCCTTTCGAAACAGAAGTTCACAGAGGCTAAAGCTATTTTGGAAAAAGTAGCTTGTGTAAACAAAACTGAAATAAGCGATAAGTCAATGGAAGCATTGTTGAATCCAATCAAATTCTCTTCAAACCCAAGTCAATATTCTGTAAGTAATTTTTTAATCATTAAATAATAACACTAATTATAAAAATAGAATAGCCTTATTGCAAAGTGGACTTTGTAAATCTGTTAAAGCTTAGGTTAATTTCATTAAAAAAATGTACTATTTTTTAATAATCTTTGCAAAATAATTGCAGGACACTCCAGGATTAATAAAATACGTCTTAAGATCACCTGTTCTCTTTCGTCGAGTATGTACGACTCCGTTCTTGTGGCTGGCAACATTGTTTATTTTCTACGGTCTCTTTATCAACTCCACCAGTTTGTCGGAAGCTGCGCACTTAAATTTCGTTCTCACTTGCTTCGTCGACATCCCAGGAAATTTCACTGGATTCATTCTCATGAATAGGATCGGTAGAAAGATTACTTTGGGATCAGGATATTTTCTTTGCGCAGCCTGCAATCTTGGATTTGTTTTCATTTCCAATGGTAATGCAATTATAAATATAAACAATCTATTTATCTAATATCGATGTAAACTTAATAACTCCCGATTATGTATCGTATGTGCCCGAGTTTTCCTCTTTGCATTAAATAACGAACTTTCGTGGTACGTTTACGTGGTCAGAGTTTTCTTCCTCGCTACTTAAAACTCTTATATTTTGTTAATTTGCTTTCGAACAAAATAATTTCTGCGTTCCGGGGGATTATCTACGTGCGTTAGAGCATTTTTTGCGAACACTATTTATTATATTTAGCCACAAGATCCCAAAAATCCTTTAAAATTCAAAATGGTAACACAAATAACTAACCTTAACCAATATTTAAAAAATTTCTTATAGATCACCATGTTTTGCGTCTAATTATATACTTATTGGGTAAATTCGGCATCGCTACGGTACTCTCCGGACTGTACCTCTACACCTCGGAGCTGTACCCCACTCAGTACCGCCAGAGTCTACTTGCATTCTCTTCCACAATTGGCAGGATCGGGTCTATTACTGCTCCTTTAACACCGCTTTTGGTACGAATATAATTAATTCAAAATGATTTTTTATAGCTTATTACGTGTGTTAAAATTTAGTCTAAACATTGCTGCTTCTTTTCTGTTTTTTTGTACCTTTTTAACAAGATTGATGTTTTTGTAAATCTTATTTTTTCTGTAGGCCATCCTATGTTATTAAACATTTATATGGTATTCGTATGTTTTGTTTGGATTTCCTTAATTGTATCTCGTGGAGGAAAAAATAAACCAACTCCATGAGGTACCAACTCGAATCGTTATCAAAATTAATGAATATGTAAGTTTCTTTTAAAATCGACATCGCTTTATATTTTAATATAATTAAAGTTTATTCTTTCTATACGTATGTTTATTTGTCGCGAAGGAAATTTATGTACCTCTTCCTTTATTTCTTAGATGGAGTATTGGAATGGACTGCCGAGCGCAATGTTTGCCTTGATGGGCTTCTTGGCTGGATTGCTGGTGTTCACACAGCCCGAGACCCTCGGAACTAAACTGCCCGACACGCTGGCCGATGCAGAAGCACTTGGAAAAAAGGAACTGAAATAGTATTAAAATAGTCATATGAACAATCCAATGGAGATACATATGATGAATATAAATTATTAACAATATTTCATAGCGTTTGAATTTTATAACACAGAACTATTTGCTTCGTAGTTAATGAGGTGTAAATAGGGAAAAAAGTGTTTGTATACATGTACATATTTATGTTATTGCGTTATCAGTATTAGGTACTTATTTGGTGTTCCACAGGGATCTATCTTTGGACCACTGAAAGATCAATAGAAGAGGATAAATTCGTTTTCTAATGAAACAATATGTTTTCTTGACTAATTGATATTCGAATAAAATAGTCTAATTAGACCCCAGTTTTTTTTCTCAATTTGATGTTATTTCTTGTGTTAGGCTGGGTAAATGGTTAGCTATTGCATCACACGGGTAGTAGTCTTACCCCTTAAGGCTTGGGGTAAAATTTTATTGCTTTTAAGACATCATTATAAATGCCTCATTACTATGAGTAAGCGTATCGCTCACTAGCGGGGTCAACGTTCTAGACGCATTGTCTTATAGTTAGATAAAAAAAAATGGAGTAGAAGTGCGTTTTGCCGACCGGAGTAATGAATGTACTACAGTGCGCGTTAGTAAAATATTTCTTTCTAAAAACTCGATTATTTTGTATAATGTTATCATTATCATATTCAAGCATGATTCCCAGGGTTTCTTTATCATGTGCAGCATAAAATCCCTAAGTTATATCTTTTAAAGTTTAACCCTAGCAACGCATTGTTATAGTAAATTGTGTACCGTCTCTAGCGACATTGATATCAAATGAAACGAATTTGAACCAAATTATTTTGTTTATGTACTGTACGTATTGTACAAAATTACTCTTATATATTATAATTACCAGTTTTATGTTGAAATATTCATACTGCATATCGCTTCTTAATAAAAGATAATAAATTACGCGTTCAGACCAAAATGTTTAAAAGTCATACGTCAGAAATTACTCACATACCTAAGAATACACAGGAGGCGCTAAAATATGTTGCGGAGAATATGGCAGATAAATCGATGGACCTGGATGATGTGCTAATCAACGAGCTTGGCCAGTTTGGTAGATTTCAGTTACGAACTCTACTTCTCTTAATGATACCTATAATAATGTCTGAATTTTGCAGTGAATATGTGTTCAGTGCGGCTGCTATTCCTCACAGGTATGTAAATATCTTGATATTACACTATGGTGCATTAACAATGCCCAGGATAAAAAGAAAAAAACAATAGATTTTCATTAAGTCTTTGGTAAATACTAATGGTAAAGTTCTAATATTTTTACAATTAGTTGACTGGACAAGTAATTTAATTTCATTTTCGATTAATTACGGTAACAGCGGAGTATTATTAATGAACACAATCATCATCATCAGTTTCCCGCGACTTATATCAGATCGTTGGTCCACCTTGTGGGTACCTTCCAGCATTTCCTTTACCTGTACGAAAACAATATTATTATTCAATATCTTGGCGGCAAAACATTTTTGTGCAGGATCTCTGTTGCTGAAGACCATTTTAGTACTATCCAAGTATTGTGGTGTTACGGTACTATATTAAATTTTTTTAGGTGATATTTTCAATATAGTGCTCCATTCAATTCCTTACTAGCAACTCATTTAATAAATAAAAACTACCTCATCTATGATCTAATTCCAGTTTTCCATAGATAGGTAACTTCTTAATATTTAAATTAACATACGAATGTAAAATATTCACACTTATCAGTAATTTATTCGGCATTATGGCAAACGACTTATTGTTGAAATATTGGCTTAAAGAGGATTTGAAATTTTCAAAGGTACTCTTTTCAATAAAATATCAAAATATTTTCAGGTGTCATATTCCCGAGTGTGAAGGAAATGAAATCGACGCAATTTTCAGACCTGAGTGGATTTCAAACGCTATTCCTGAAATAAGCACAGGTTTTTCGAGTTGTCAACGTTTTTCTTCTTTTATAGGAAATGTTTCACTGGATAATTGTCCTGCCGATGTATTTAATACTAGTATTGTTACCACTTGTAAAAGCTACGTATACGAGAGGAAAGATTCTTTAGTATATGATGTAAGTTGTTTATTCCTACGATAAATAATCTTCTGTGTAACATAAGGACGACATACGAAACCACATGACCTTAAATTATTAAATCTAATTCTTTCTAATTATTCCTTCTTAGTTGCCATATAAAAATTGATTTATCTAATTCATTATCCATCAGCAATACAACGCTTATATTAAGATTCTTCTGAATCGGGATTTATTTTATAATTTTTAGTTCGACTTGGGATGTCGGGACTGGTTGCGTGCTCTGGCTGGTACACTGAACAGCGTTGGTACTTTGTTTGCGTTGCCTATAACTGGTTATTTCTCCGACCGTTACGGAAGGCGATTGGCCCTCGTGGTCAATACTTTTAACGTTGCACTTTTCGGTTTTATTCGAGCCTTTTCCACCAACTACTCTATGTACTTAGTACTTCAATTAGCCCAAACTACCTTTGGTGGCAGCGCTTTCAGCACTGCTTTTATTTTTGGTGAGTTCACTATTTGTTGTCTGTGCTGGTACTCTGCAAACTTTAAACAACGATACGTATTTCCATGAAAATCAAAAAGGATGTTAGAAAAGTGGTGCTATTTGTGTTCGTTTTAAAACCACAATTGTACCTGGTAATTTCATTATTAACAGAAACCGTATAATTAGGCCACAAGTTTATTGAAAACTCATTTTTGGTTTTACGTGTGGTTGTTATTCAGCAATATTTCTTTTACCTAGTTTTATATTTGTAGGTACTGAATTGGTTGGACCGGAATATCGTGCTTTAATCAGCGCTGTCCTGACGTCGATGCTTGCTATTGGTGCGATTGTGTTAGGAGGAATAGCATGGGCTGTACAATTTTGGAGGCATATGATACTAATCTTGCACGTTCCTTGCTTTCTGATAGTCTCCTATTACTGGTTCTTTGGAGAAAGCGTGCGATGGCTCTTGTCCAAACAAAAATACACAGAGGCAAAGGCCGCTTTAGAAAAAGTGGCAAAAGTCAATGGAACTACGATTAGTGAGAAATCTATGGAGGCTTTGCTTCGCCCCGCAACAGAAGCTCGTTCTTCTGTAAGTATATGTTTTGATAACAGGTGAAGAAGTTTTACAATGTTCAGAGTCAATAAAGCGACCGCTATAAAAAAGGAAGACAGCAATATTTGTGAAGCACATTTACATTACTTATACAACATGTCTTGCATATTATGATTTATTATTTTTTTAAGCTTATGTTTAATAAAGTATATAAAATTGGACGAAATATCGACTCAGTACAGTTAAAATGTCAATATAAATAATTTACAAATGTAATTTCAAATTATTTGTAGATATTTGGAACTTGGTAGTCTTATATAAATATTCATGCCTTTCTATTTTCCTCTGGATAATTATTAGTAATTGATATTCATTATTCTTATGATAATAGAATTGGGCTCGATTATTAATTAAGACACCTGAATGGCTAATAAAGATAATATTTCATAAAATGGGCGAGGATGCGTCGCTGGTATAAAAGGTTTAAACAGAAATACATTTACATCTAAATATATTAATTTGGTTTTTAGTTTTCACAGGACTCTGCAGGATTAGTGAAATACATCATTGGCTCTCCAATACTTCTCCGCCGGGTTTGCACGACTCCATTCTTGTGGATGGCAACTGTGTTTGTTTTTTACGGCCTTTACATCAACTCTACTTATCTGTCGGATGCCTTATACTTAAACTTCATTCTCACGTCCGTCGTCGATATCCCTGGATATATCGCAGGCTACATACTCATGAACAAGATCGGTAGAAAGATAACATTAGGATCCGGATTCTTGTTCAGTTCAGCATGTAACATAGTTTTTGCTTTTATTCCCGATGGTTAGTAAAATGTTTACGCTATTTCTTAGTTTAGTGTTATTGGCAAATATGCAACATTTTTCTTGATTTCTAAAACTATAGAGTTTTTTTTAAATATTTGACTGGGTACTCTGCTTAAACACATGATTAACGAAAACATTTGTAAAATGATCTAAGTAAAAATAGTAATTAATGACCAACAATCCTTGATTTATTATTTCTTAAATATAAATAGACAGTTTTTCTTTTTATTTTCCTCATTCCTCGGCACATTAATAACTTTTAATACAGCCCATCTCAACAGAGAGTGAGAGAGTACTATTAAGACTAAGTTCTGTCTCAAGCAACTGAATAATAATGTTAACTTTTAATACTAGATCTCTACGTTGTTCGTCTTATTGTATACTTACTGAGTAAGTTCGGCATCGCCACGGTATTGTCCGGTATATACCTCTACACCTCGGAGCTATACCCCACCGAGCACCGCCACAGCTTGCTCGCCTTCTCCTCCATGATCGGTAGGATCGGTTCGATAAGCGCTCCTCTAACACCGCTACTAGTAAGTTACCTTTTTAGTAAATTTAAACCGTTTTAAACATTGATTACATCAATAGGTAATTTATTAATAATTGGCAGACCAAAAAAGGTTATAAATTTTTAGATAAGAAATGGGTTGCCTAATTTACGCTCCCTAATAAAGTCAGCTCGTATATGGATTTATAATGAAAGAAAAGTTGTTTATATTTCAATGCAAATAAATTAAATTTTACCCAAGAAATTCTTGTCTTAGCATCATCATCAGCCTTTATTAATCTACTGTTGTCTATATGTCTACTCAATGTCTTTCACCAAAAGTAGTCTTCAGGTTTTCCTCCCTCTTCCGACGGTCTCTTACATGGCTGCTTAGAGTATGAAGCCTCCTCTTCAAGACTTTACTCCCATTCCGGCCGTTACTGACACAATACAGTTGCCTATCTATTCATTACCATTTCAACTAGCAATTTTAATAGTTATATCAACTATATTGAAACTCCATCAATTTTCCTCCTTCGTTCCTGATCTTATACCTTAGACAAATACCAAACATAGATGTTTCCATCGCATGCTGTGTGAGTTTTAGCCTGCGTACCAGCCCAATGGTCAGGCACCATATCTCGGCTGGGGAGGTGACACTGGTTGTAGGATTTCGGCTCTATAAATATTTATAGTATTTGAGAGGTGAAGGCGTGACAGAATTTTCCAAACGCGACATATATGTGGTATAATAATTTTTAAATATAAGCCGTGGAACATTTTGAATCTAAGCTTTGTGAAGTTTTTGTATAAATTTTTATCTGACCTTAGAAGCAAATAAGAAGTAAAAGCATTACAGGTCCTAAATAAAGTCTCTTCGCTTCATCCGATAAACATCCTCATATGTAATTCTATAAAACACTGACTCGTAGTAGAAATTATGTTCTCTTCATTTCTATTGTTTAAAAATCTTGAAAAATAATCAATCAAAAAAGTTTAATAATATGTACATTAAATATTTTGTGTCAACTATTTTAGATGGTGTATTGGCGAGGTTTACCAAATGCAATGTTCGCCGTAATGGCATTGTTAGCTGGATTGCTGGTGTTCACACAACCCGAGACACTCGGAACTAAACTACCTGATACTTTGGCAGAAGCTGAGGCACTCGGGATAGAAAAGACTAAAAATTAGGAATAATAAAGTGTTTGTTTTCAATGTGATCCAGTGAAAGATTTTTAACCGCATGTTTTTACTAGGAAATAGACTTTAAACTCTTTATATTTGTTTAATAAATAATTCATTCGTGTTACACATAAAGGGAATCCTATTGCAGTTCCACAAAGATCTCTATTGGGACCGTTGAAATTAAGTTCATAAACATGATTGTTAATTTTAGTAAATTTTTTAAGTTTGTTAAATATTACATGAAATCATATAATTTAATTTTATCTGTTGATAGTAGCTATTAAAGGAAGAATATAATTAAGCACATAGATACCAATCCGGGTGTTCAATTATATTTCTATTTTAAACTGTGTGTTTTAATCAATCTATTTTATTATTTGTGCAATTTACAATTATGTCAGTTTAATATCAGGTATCTCTTTTATGAAAAATATTCATAATATATAAATTAATGTTGTTAATGATTAGTACATCTAAATTTATAAATATCCATTTCATAACTTTTATCACATTGAGCTTTTACATCTTAGCTTTATCAATTGATATCATCATCATGAGGTACTTTTTCAAATTGAAGTTTGGCGATCAGATCTATTTATATATTGTATATATAACCTAATAAATTATAACAAACTTGTAAACAATTAAAAAATACAATGATTTAGATGAATACATTTGCGAGATCGTAGTATGAAAAAATATTCTATGATCTAAAAAAACTAAAGAAAGATACGGATATGTGAGCATAGTACCCATGTACATCTAGATAGTTTACTAAAATACAGCTATCACTAACAATTGAAAAATGTCTCTTGAAATTTTTCTTTTAACTTATGTTTAATAAAAAATCATGTTTAGCAAGGATTCACATTGCGAAAGTAAATCGTCTTTCCGCGCAAAATTTTCTATATCACCGATAAACTTAAACTATATTACACTTGTTAGTGCAAACAATTTTTACGTTCATAACGTAATGTATAAATCTTATGAAATTTGATCTTTGGATGATGAGATTCCCGATTACGACAAGGCGGTGCAATGACATCGCCCGGCCTTGTCGCTCTCCGTTAGGATGTTGTCACGCCGTCAAGCTGTCCCTCCCTCGTGTTGGGATCTTCATCCAGCCTCTCTGCATCATCTATTCGGTCAGGCAAAGGCGCATGACTAGTGTCAGGGAGCAATAGTGCCAGCACAGCTGGACCTAGTGCCACTAATGCGAACACTATGCTTGGTAGCCCTGACATATATTGTTCCTGGAATAATTGACCGGTTAGACATTCGTTAAAAACACAAAAGTGAAAAAAAATCTCTAATTTTTAGTAAAAACATACTCTCTCGTACTGACGTTATTAAATTTTATAAATGATGAAAAATCTCTAGAGCAAAGAAAAAATCATCTAGGTTTTTAATTGAATATGTAGTAGAGAGGGTATTTGGCGGTTATTTGCTATACATGAACTAGATAATGATGTTTAGTTGCAGTAGTAAAACAGCTGAAGAACCTGTTTTAATTGTTAAATAACGAATTCGCATCGACAGCCAAGTATACTTTCATTCATCAGTTATTTAGTATTAGTAAGATAAATAGGAGATGGTACATACCAGCAGAGGGGCCTGGGGCGCTAGCACGGAGCCCAGACGGCCCACAGTATTAGCGATGTTAGTGAGTGAGTTGCGTGACGTAGTGGGAAACACCTCCATCGTCACCACCAACATCGAGAAAATACCGTAGCTACTGCACATTTTACCGGCCAGGTAAAAGACGATCGAAGCCCATCCCATTGCTAAAAAATTTTTGATTGATAAGTTTACAAACAAATATAGCTCGAGTCAGTAAAGTCAATTTTTATTATTGTCAAATAGTACTGCCTATGCTGCTTTTGTTCAAATGCTAATCACTTTGAGAAATTGAATAACCATATAACATATTTTTTTATATATAACATATTTTTACAAGTTTAGCAAATTTTTAGTATACAGCGCCACACATAATATTAAAGTTCAGTTAAATGTTTAACGACGGTAATAACTCACATTTGGGAACGAATGCCGAGGCCATAAAGAACATCGCACAGAGACAGTACGCTACACATATCGGTGCCCTCCGTCCAAACCTGGTCAGCGTGAGAGCAGTTATGATACGTGTGGGTACCGCCACCAGCATCATAGCAGAGTAGTTCAGGTACTTGTTGCCGGAGATGTTTGTGGAGTTGATAATGGCACCACTGTACACGAACATGCAGCAGAAGAAGCAGACGGATATTAGCGCCATGCGGAGAACTATTTTCCGGGATCGAAGCACTGAGAAGATCGGTGGTGGTTCTTCCGAACGTGTTTGTACTACCTGAAACGTATGTATTTATTAATTAAGTATTTTATGTTTCAATCAAAATTGTATTGTAACAACAGTAACAATTGCTTGGCAGTAAAATTAGGCGCTGAGGAAGTAATATATAAGGTCTTTTAAAACTTATCAATAAATAAATGTTATCTATTTAAAGGCAGAAACCATTTTTAAATGAGAGATTCTTTTGAGGATCCTCAGAGGTAGGCTGGACAATGAAGAGACTAAGTCCAACACCAAGCATTTTATATAAAACATATCCGTTACGTAGAAGCATAGCATTACCTGATCAGCCTTACTTCTTTCTTCAGTTATTTTCGTTAGCATCGCCTTAGCTTTGTTTGATAGAGTAATGTTGTTGATCTTGGCAACTTTGTTAAGCACTCTCACCGCCTCGTCTCTTCGGTTGTGGGCGAGCAACCATCGAACCCCTTCGTCCACGAGGAATATGTAGAACACTACCACCAAGAGCGGCGCATATATCGCTCGCATCAGGTGCCTCCAGTAGGGCACCTTCCACGCGATCAAACCGAAGAAGGCTCCCCCGAAGTTGGACAGGATGTCAGATATACAGGAGTAAATCACTCTGCTGTTTTGACTAACCGTCTCCAACGCTAGGGAAATAATATCTTATTATAAACCTAAGAGAAAATTTTGCTTATAAATCAATGTGATGGCTATTTCTTAATAAAGTTATATTTAACACTACTTGTAATATATTTTTTATACCACTTAATAATAATTAATAGTTTAAAGATGAAAACGTCCCTGAAGAAACAAAACATGCAAATACTAGACTGTGTAAAATGAAAACTGAAATTATTGTCAGATTTCAATAAACACAATTTTGAGATTTTGACTTAGAAAAATAAATAAACTGATAATTTATTAATTATCTGTCAGATTTATTGTATTGTATAGTTTGTACAAGTTTTAAAGGGACAAGTTTAGCATTATTGATGTTCGTGAGGTGTATATATATTGTAACGAAAGGTGGCTCACATAAAACTAATGAGGCGTTCCCGTAGCCCAGTGCCGTCTCGAGGAACTCCATCACCAGCAGCATCCAGTAGTTCACTGAGAAGGACTTGAGCAGACCTGCTGCGCCCACCATGAGAGGCGTGCCCACAATTATCACTTTTCGACCATACCTTAAAAGTTTTAAGTATTTGATAAGCAAATAACCAAGTTTGGTACGAGTTTTGATATAGAAGAAAACGAAGATTCAAGCAGGTATTTTTTTTTTTTTTTTTTTTTTTTTTTTTTTTTTTTTTGGTGGGGGGGTTTTTGGGGGGGGGGTTTTGGGGGGGCGGTTTTTTGGTTATTTTTTTGTTGTTTGTTTTTTTTTTTTTTTGGTAATAGTAAAAA
>DWLS01005469.1:0-12666 GCA_018246255.1 Pachliopta kotzebuea | reverse complement strand
GCCGGGTTCGAATCCCGCCCGCACCAATGTATTGTTCGATGTCACGTGTGTCAGTTAGTATAACAACAACTGATAGGGAGCCGCGATAGCCTAGTGGTTCGAACCCCCGCCCGAGCCGGTAAGCCGGTAGAATCAAATATTACAATTTACAAATTTCATAGTTTTTAAAAACGCAATTTCATTTCTAGTCAACTAGATTTTTATCTTTAAATGTTTATTAATTTAAAATATATATATATATATATAATGTCGTTAATATATTCGGAAAATTTTTATTTATTTTTTAATAAAATGACATTTGCTTACTGAATCAAAGACGCACAGGTTCACATACAAAGAGCCTCATGTTATCGACCCCTGATGTAGGTAGTATGAACATTACTACGTTCCGGTTTGAAGGGTGCTTACAGCGAGGACAATGTGGTGATGTCTATACCATCCCAACCAGCATGTTATAGGCAAGGGTATCACTTACCATCAGGTGAACTGATCGTCTGCTATTTGTGGATTTATCTATACGGTCAGTAAAAGACCTTTATATTGGGTATGAGCGCGAGATAATTTTGGATTGTTCGTAATTTTCGATATACCCTCACAATTAACTTTACCACATGATCCTCTGGGCGTAATGGAAATCCTTCCAATAGACCTCTTTGGTGAAGAAGACCCTGAACGAGAGGAAGTTTATGATGATATACCAAATGAACTCTGCCACGATCATTTTGTTCGATGGTCGGACGAAGCGGAGCCTGAGGATGATGTACGGGACGAGGAAGTAGCGCACCTCCACCATCCTCTGCAGGCCGAGCACTAGGAACGTGCTTATGCAGTACGGAACTAGGAACGACACGCAGTTCTGGTCTTTCAAATTGTCGTACAGACTGAAGAGTAGGAAGATGTAGACTGGGACGGTCATCAGGCCAGCGTAACGGTACCGTCCGAACCAGCGGTTCCATATGTAAAAGGTGTAGTGACGGTTGTCGGCCAGCAGGTAAGGGTGGACGATGGTGTTCAGTTGGATGACGACGGCGAAAATTATAGCGAAGATGAGGACGTTGCGCTTCTTCGAAAAGATCAGTTTCAATGTCGAAGGCAGCTTGGCGATGACGTAAGGCAACCCGAACAGACCGTAGAATAGCAGAAAGTATAAAAGTTGAGGCATGTGTATAGCGGCCTCGTGCGCCTTCCTGTCACCGACCACGATGCCCCGATTGATTAACATGAAGATGAGGAAGCCGCCTATGAGGATCCACTGCGCCGTCAAGAAGGACAGATCATGCCAAGTGAGGAACTTAGCGAAGGTGGTCAGATAGGTAGAGCCGTGGTAATATATCGCTGCTTTCACATCATACAAGTCATAGTAACGTTTCAATTTCGAGGAGTCCGTCTCCCTGGCCATAGTGGACCTCTTGTTGAACCTCATCCGGCTCAAGCAGTGGTTACCATATACCCTGGAGCTTTTAATGAACACATCCAATATTTTGTGGACAAAGATCATTCCGATCCAAGCAACGTTGGTCTGCCTCATGAGTATGCAGCAGATCCCAAAGAGTACCATTAATATCCTGTCGCCGTTGCCGAAGCAGATCCTGGTGTAAGCAAGCAGGAACGTCAAAGACCACATATCGGTGTAGTAGATGTGACTGAAGAAATATAACGGAGGTAGTATCGACAAGTTGAGGGCTTGCAGAACAATCCTATATGGGCTCTCCGTCTGACTTCCATAGATGAACTGCAGCATTGAGGAGAACAGTAGTAGGTTAATGCACGAGGAGATCAGATTGACAAATCTCAAATTGTAAACATTGCACGAAAAGAATGGTGATACGAGGGATGCTGATATCAAATAGAGTCCTGGCAATGTTGTGATTTTCGGGTTCCAGTATGAGAAGTTTCCTTTGCACATTATGGTGCCTTGCGGCAAATGGTACAGCTCGTCCACCACCACCGGAGCCGTGGTGAACACTTTATCAAACATATATTTTGAAACAGTGAAGTAGACAACAAGGAGTGTGCCGAGAGCCGAGAAGTATTTCAGATGCTGCATCGTGTATAAAGGCTGAATTTCCTGAAAAGAATTAACCACATGATTTATATTTAGAATTTGATTGTCCTTAATCTGATTGTCCTTAATCTGATTTTGATATACATATTTTTAAAAGACCGAGGGTACATTGAGGATCAACAAGCTTATTAAATGCCAATTAAGCTTTACTAAATGTAAGTATCAGAAATGTTTTCTTGAATTTACCAAATCCTTCATTCTTTGACTTAAGGCATACATTTCTGATTCCTCATGTATATTTTTTTTATTCTATAAGCTGAGGAGTCGACAAGTGACATGCTTGCCTCTAACACTATATTTTTTTTTATTTTGATATGCTTTTTTATTCCTCGGACTATTGTCGGAGACCTTGTTTACTTATCATATACTTGTTTGTTTTTATAATTTTTATCTACTAATACCCTAACACTATATTGGTTAATATAGTATACAAAGCACCACAATGCACTTGGCTTGAGAAGTATGTTGAGTCTCATTACCCCAGTAATTTCACTAGCATAAAGCTCCCTTGAAATGGGAACACAGTAATATCTGCACAATACTGTTTAGCGACAAAAATAGGAGCTGTGGTGGTATCCTCCTAGATGGTCTCTGGAAACAAAGACCTGCTACATCATATTCAGTATATATAATTACATTAAAATACAGTAAGAATAGTAAGTATAACGAGAAAAGTTCACAGAGACATTGATTATAATAATAAAAAATATATTTGGAGTTATTAGATAGTTTCAACAAAAATAATATTTATCAATACCTTTAAAAAAAAACTACAGTTTTAATAATCTAATGTTAGTCAAAATCAACAGATAAATCACTTTATAATATTGTATATATTCATTATCTATAAGAATCGTATTACTGGCAGTGGTACTACACTTCATCATTAACAAAACCAAATCTAACCCATTAGAGAACAGCATTGTCCAATATATCAAAATATTATGGAAATTTAATTTTTCAGTGAACAGACAATTTATTTATAAGTTTAATTGAATTCTTAAAAGTATTTATGTACAGAAATTACAATGTATAGTAACTAATAAGTAATATATTAATACAATTTACTATATATTATCTAAATAAACATCCTCTGTTTAATAGTTGTATGTAGTAAATTGTAATTAATAGACACAAATGAACAAAGAAGTCATTAACTTACTCAAATTTCTGACTATTTTAGCACATTATATTATTATTAGGGTATTTATAATGTTATTACAATTTACCGGCAAAACACTCTACATGCCGAATGGCGATGTAGTAGATAACGATTGTCAGTGTCAAAGATGAAAAATCAATATTTCCAAATCCACAGATAAAATAATGAAAATATACAAATTTCTTCATTTATTCGCTACGGTTAATTTTATTTTTATATCAAATATTTTCACTGATGTGTTAATTACAAAAAAAAAAGATTTTTTAAAATGCACGTAGCTAAAAACTTAATTTATTTATTCTTTGAAAAACGAACTTCAATTTGTGTAGTCGGAAAATCTAAAATTACAAAAATATGATCTAAGACTAACTAATAATCCTTCTTATAAATTTTAGCCATATCCGCCAGGTTCTACAGATAAATTGAGTGATATCTCAGAGAAAAAAGAGTTTAATTATTTAAGTAGTTAAAAATTTATTTAAAAGCTTTGAATATTATTGACTTCGGAACATAATTTACTGAGTCTATATTACAAGGGTTCATATTCTTTACTCAAGAACAATTCACGATGTTAGTTAGCTACGAAGGTTAAGGATGGCGACCATAAAACCTGGGTTATGTAAAAGGAAAATACTTGTCAATTGAATATTATTTTGAAAAATAAAAATTAATTACGTTGTTAGTTGTAATAAAAAGTTCATAAATCATAACAATCCATGAAACTTACAAATGATTTCAAAATATTTCGACACCTTAAGAAGTTAGTAGAGGCTGAAAATCATGGCGATTCGGAACTATTATCCCGATCAATATGTGCTGAGCCGTCTGTCTTCTATTGCCTTTATTACAGTTTAAAAATGAGAACTTTTATATTGCAGCAGCCAAAAATAAAGAAGAAGATCTTTTAAATTATACTTGTGTGAGAAGATAATAAAATTTAATAGTATTTAATTTTTTAATTAATTTAATTGAAAAATCGATTAAATATTATATAAAATAATTGATTCAAATCTATCTGTTATGTAATCGATTTGATGTATCGAATAATGCCATTTGGATGCTCGTCCCTATATTGACAGAACAAGGTCGACTGACTACAATCAAATCTAAGAGAAATAACGGACAAAAAGTTTGAAAGTTATACATTATTTATATTAATTATTGGTACGATATCATTTAAAATTAAGTTAATGTAACGATGGCGGATAACAAATCCGTTGAAGCTAATGACTTCGTAACGAAATTAAAAGCAAACGGCTCCGAGAAGGTCGTATGTGACCTGAAAAAAGCTTATGAGCGATATATTAGTATTTTACCTGGTCTAATAGCTAAAGACAGAGCGCATTTTTCTCTTAATGTTTTATGTATATTATGCAGGTACGTAATATTTTAATAAATTACATTTTAATCGAAATATTTCTTAAAATTAAAAACAAGCGAATCTGAATAGTGCAGATTACTAAAGTTGCTGTACGCAGTGAGCAGATTGATTGTTGGCTTGTAAAGGCCTTCACTGAGGAAGTAGTAAGCGTATATAAAATTATTGACCTGTACTGGGGTACTTTGGAAGCACCCATGAGGCTGACATGTTTACAAAGCGTGAACAGAAATTAGGTTTAAAAAAATTATGTTCTATGAAATAGTTGTTTATATAGTTTGTGTTCCCAATGTTCCCTCTCAATTTGCTTCTGTCTCTTTTGTTGTACTTCCTATGTATTTCTTACTCTTTCAGTATCCTTTTCTCTCTCTCAAAGTGCTTCTCACCTTCTCTCTCAATGTGCTTCCCTCCATCTCTCAATGTGCTTTTTACTCCCTATGTGCTTCTCTCTCAAAGTGTTTCTCATTTCTCTCTCAATGGCATAAGCTCGCCTAAATTTCCTTTTCTTTTTATATTTAGTAATGAAGTCGGCACTGGTAATTTTTTCAGAAATTTAGAAAATGTGCCAATGTGGAGAGAGAAGATATGCAACAAGTCACTGCTGCAGCTGTCTATAGAGTGCTTGAGGCAGACCCGGATGTTAAACAAGCCTGAACAAGTGAAGACGTTGGCATGCATTTACCACATACACAAATACATCATCAGGCAGGTCAGTGAGGTAGATAAAGAATTAATTGTTTACTGGTGGTAGGTTCCCATTTTGGGATACCACCACAGTTCCTGTTGCAGCCAACAATCAGTACTGTGCAGACGTTACTGTGTTCCCATTTGAAGGGTGCTGCAGCCAATGGAATTACAGGGGTAATGAGACATGATATATGTCTCAAGGTGAATGCAATGCTCTCCCCAACCTGTGTTCGGTCCGCGTAGTGAGAGATGGTCCAAATTCCCTACCACTATTGCTGGAGGTTTATGTTGAGCAATGGGCATCTAATGACTGATTAAAAGCTCAATTTCGTGGTATATGTGCCCATAATTATGAAAGTGTCTAAGTCATATATTTCTTGTTACTAGATATTTAATGAATTGCATTTGAATAAATTGAAAAAATGTTTTTACATTATACGACTTTTTAATTTATTATTTAATTAGTCATAATTAATGTAAATTTACTATGAATATGAAATTTTGTGTGAATTTTATACGATAATATTATTTTTAAAGATTGAATTGACTTAGACCATTTTTAAAATTAACTGAATGTCCTATAAATGACTTAAAGCAATAAAGAACTTTGAGTTTTATTTGAATTTGATTGAAATAATTCGTGAACATTTATTAATAATTTTTAAACAGTAATCCATTTTTATCATTATTTCGAATATTTAAGATTCTTAAAATGTTCCTGAAAAACTGGAGGGATGTACAATAGTAAACTCATAATATCTATATGTTTTTCTTCCGGTTAATGGTGGTGTATAATGGAAGTAATTTAATATTTCCGTAATTATATAATTTATTTAAATTTCCGTATTTATATAATTTATTTAAATTTTTGACTTAGACCACTTTCACAATTAACACTAAATGAATTCCATATAATGTTGAAATTACAACCACTATCTAATGGTTCATTTTCGACAATTTCGTAAAAATTACATTGAATAAATTTAGTTTAAAATAATGTGGTATGAAATAACTGATAAACACATTTTTTTTTTAAATTTTGACTTAGACCACTTTCATAATTATGGGTACATATATGCTTTGCCATCCGGCCGATTCCTTGCATGTCTTGTTCTCTCATGATATGAAAAATAGTTATTTGTTTATATATTTGTTGTTCCAGAACTGCCGTCTACCACCAGAGCTAATTCTGAAGTTGTCTTACATGCCATTCGAAGTCACCAGAGAGCATCTCCTTGGGGAGTATTACAAGACCTACTGGAGCATACTAGCCGACCGATTAGTGTACATAGAGAAACTGAAGTCTGTTCAACTGTCCATCATCAAACTGTTACCGAAGCTCACTGAAGATATTACAGCTGTAATCGGTTTATATCCAGCAGTACAGTTGTGTGCGAGTGTGTTGCCGTATGTATTGAAAAAGTTGTATGTGCTGTACAGTGATGTGTGCTCGGAGGACCTGGCCAAGATGTATAAGAATACCTTCGAATGTATCATGAAGAAGGATGATTTGAAGTCATTGGAACTGCTACCGGTTAAGGATGCTTTAGACCTTTGTTTGAAGTTCAACGATTGTTTGTATGTTGTTATAGAGAATGATTCAAAGAACAGTTTTAAGGAGTCGGTCCTGGTTCATGTGATTAAATGCTCTATGTCCATATTAAATAGTTCGGATATTCATCACTGCTTTCAATCAGTATACTTGAACTGCTTCTGTTGTGTGTTCAAATGTGATGTTGACTCGGGTCATGTGGGAACGGTTCTGGAGGACCTGTGCGTGTCATGCGAGAAGGCTGAGAAGATGGGTTACGGGAAGACCATGTACGTGATCTATCCATACATTGCTCAATTATTAAGACTTTACATACAGTACAATTTAACAAATCCTGATGATGAACTGGAACAGAAGTTTAATGTCACTGTTCAGGAGAAATGTTTAAAGGTGTCCCTGTATCTGACGAGGAGGTTGAGGAAAAGTCCCCAGTTGTCCAAATGTGACGGATGTGATGCTCGATCAGGTCTCCATGATGCTCTCCGACTCACCTTCTTATCCAAGCAGCTGATTACGGCATCCATAAACAATGACATGGACCTGACATCTGTATTACCAACATATCATGATGTAGTGGAGATCCAGTATAAAGTTTTGACAGAATTAAACAGGCTTGGATGCCGGAATCACGAGAAGTGTCTGAAGAAGCTGCAGACCGATATACACAATACAGCCATCATGCTGAACAAGTCCAGGTATTACCAACATTCCATTAAACTCTTCAACATATACTTGAAGAACGAGATAAGGAATGTGAGGAATGAGTCGGAGTTCAGAAACATTGCTCGAGCCCTGTTCAATAAAGGCATCAGCGAACTCGACTGCGGACTGTATGAGGAAGCAATGAGAAGTGCATATCTCAGTCTGGTGTTCTCCGGAGACCAGGGTATGGAGACAGATAAGCATATGAGTTTAGTGATGGATGTAAAAGCAAAGGTGTTGAAGCAGTCTGATGAGAACAATGATAGTGATGAGATCCAGATGGTTACCGTCCTGTCTGCATGTAAGATGTTAGCGGACAGCAGCGAGTTGGGGAACCTGAAGCCGTTCTTATCTACTTTGAAATTCAGGTGAGTCTTAGATGTTCACTTGATTGTGAGTGATGAGCATCACCATGATAATGTAGACTGTTATACTCATGTCGAATAATTTTGCTGGTCCTTCAAACGGGAACATGGTCATGTCTGCTGCTGCTGTTGGTCTCCGGCACTATGCTGTCTGTGCACAGCCTGTTAGTAACAAGGTCCCTGTAACCGCTGGTTCCTGGAGATACTCCTGCGGAGCTGTCTTAAGGAGAATATCTTCACATCCTATTTAAACAATCTTCATTGTTCAGTACTTTGGGAAATCACCAGAAAGTCCACTTCTTAACCAGAATCAGACCTGAAAATGATCTGTCTTTTGCTGTTCCAAGGTGTGAAGATGATTCCTCTGACACCAGCTGGTAGTATATGAGTTATGTTACTAGTAATTAGAAGACCGAATTTGGTTACTGGTGATCGTTTTCCGCATCCTTACTATATAAATTATATCCTCATCATCGTTGATGGTGAAGTTCCGGATGGGATGATCCACATAGCCTCATGATGATATCTGAACACTTGCCCTGGAATTGAACCGAAGACTTCTGCTGCTGTGGTGTGAGTTAAGTAACGGTTCACCGAGTAGACTGTCTCCTGTTCAGCCAGCTGCTGCAGCACGAGTTCTCCATGTACGTGAAGCTGTGGCCATCGATAGTGCCAATAGCTGGTGTGTGGAGCTCGCTGTGGGAGCTGCTGATGAAAGACCACGGCGACTGGGTGACAGGTGGTAGGAGTTTCCTTACTTGTATCTGGTGGTAACTGTGAAGCCTTTAAAATATTATTTTTTATTACTTGCTATTACTTATATGGGAAACCTTTGAGATAATAATGTTATTATCATCACTATCATCATCATTGTCATTACCATTATTGTCTGTTACCGTTTTCATCATTATCATCAGCATTGTAAGTACTATATTAATTTTCATTGTTACCACGATTAATGTTGCCATTTTCATTGTTATCACCACCAATGTTGTTATCATACTTTTCATTGTTGCCACCGTCAATGTTACCATCATCATTTTCATTATTAATATCGTCACCATCATTATTGTTACAATCACCATTTTCATTGTTACTACTATATATGTAATTTACATTCTTGCCACTATCATCGTTATAATCAAAATTTTTAATCGTGATAGAAATTTTTGTTGTTACCACCATCATCACTACTATTACAATTTTCATCGTTACCATCACAACTTTCATTTTTACCATCATTACTTTCATTGTTACCATCATCGTTAACATCATAATTGTTATTGTTACCACCACCATCATCACTACTATTACAATTTTCATTGTTACCATCATAAATGTTACCATCACAACTTTCATTGTTACCACCATCAATATTACCATCATAACTTTCGCTGTTACCACCATCACTAACATCATAATTTTCATCATTACCATCATCTTCACTGTAAATATTTCTGTAATAATTTGGCAATAGCCGTCCACTGCTGGACAAACTCTTCACCAAAGTACCTCACATTCATCTTTTATGTTAACACACCATCGGTATAATGTTATATGATGTAGCAGTTGAAGGTGATGGAGAGGTGCTGAAGGTCCTGCACCAGGTGATGCTGGAAACACCGACTGCTGTCCGCACCATACACTCCGACCACTACAAGAGGATCGTTGCTGAAGTGTTACAGAGGTTTAACATTGAACCGGTAAGGTTATCATCATCAGCTATTAGTCCACTGCTGGACCCCAGTATGTCCTAAGTCTCCACTCCAATCAATCCAAGTTTGATTTTTATTATTTGCCCACTAAATTTTCCCACCGCTGGACCTCGACATGCGTGTGCCAAAAACCTCAACTCATCGATCTAAGGTTATGACAATTACAACTTGCCCACTAAATTTTCCCACCGCTGGACTCCGGTATGCGTGTCCAAAAAATCTCAACTCATCGACTTAAGGTTATGATAATTACAACTTGCCCACTAAATTTTCCCACTGCTGGACCTTGACAGGCTTGTCCCATAAATCTCTACTTTTCATCGGATTCCGCCTTTACGGTTTCCTGTGAGTTTCAGATGGTCGATCTTTTTTTGGGGGAGGGACAACTTTTCAACATCAGCTCATAAACGCCCAGTGTTGGGTATAGACCTCCTAACATCGGTTAGGACAACACGCAACGGTTCTCTGAGACCTTCGGATGGTGGATCAACTTGGGGTGGGGCAGCTTTTTCATCAGCTCATAAACACTGCTGGGCATAGACTTCCAAAGATCTCCAACCAAAAGTTTCCTACTAACTTCATCCGGTAACGTAATTGCAGCCAATCAGCGTGGAAGAGAAGGTGGTTCAGGCTACGCTGCTGTTCCAGCAGTCGGAGTACGACCTGGCGGATGCGGCCCAGAAGTACGGATGGAAGCCCACTGAATCGGTGAGTCCGTTGTGATTCAAAAGACCGAGACTTTAAAAAAAAGCAGTCATAAAAAAATTCCTACTGCATCTTCCAGGTCCTGGATCCTGATCAGGCGCAGTTAACGAGGACCCTGCCTCAGGAGCAGCAGGCGTTGACATCTGCCATTAAAGCTGTTCATATATGGACTGATGTACTCCCGAAATTGAAAACTGGTAATATATATAATTTTTACTTTTTCTCACAGCAACATTGCACTAGCCTTAAAACATATGGTGTCTCATTACCCCAGTAACAAGTGACTCTAACATCTTACTACAACACAGTCTGCTTACTGTTACCTGTAATAAGAACTGCGGTGATACCTAACATCAGTAGTCTTCTACCTGATGGTGATTATATAAACCGTAGCTTCCATTTCGAGGTCACTCTTAATTACCGCGGTAACAAGACAACAATATATGAAAGGAATTGAAGTTAGTTATTACTGAAGTCTGTATGGATGTTGGATTGAAGAGTAGTCTATGGAGCAGCAGGTTCTGTAACGGGTCTCCCAGGTTCTGAACCCTGGTCTACCATCACGTAGTTTAATGTTTTCGTGGCTTCGTGCTTCAGTTGCAGCATCAGCGATGTTGCAGCACTCGCTGCAGATGGCCGGATTGTTCGTGCAGCACTTCCTGCACATGCGCCGTTGCGAGTACGGGCTGCAGCTGGCGCACGTATGCTGCGAGCTGGCGCACCACCTCGGCGATCAGTAAGTGCACCGGATATTTTTTTACCAAAGTAATGTACAGGAAAATAACATAAAATTGCACCAAAAACAAAAACCCTTAAAACGAACTTTAAAAAAATATCTTAATATTTACTAAAAGCTCTGAAAACCAAAAAAAAATTAAAAAACTTGTACTAAAAAAAATTGTTTCAAACTATAAAACAATCAAATAAACAAAAAATATTTCTCCAAAAATAAAACAATCAAATAAACTAATACTAAAAATATTGCTCGAAAACTAAAATATTCAAATAAACTTATAACAAAAGTATTGCTTCAAAAATAAAATATTCAAATAAACTTATACCAAAAATTTTGTTCCAAAAATAAAACAATCAAATAGACTTATACTAAGAATATTGTACCAAAAACAAAATATTCAAATAAACTTATACCAAAAATTTTGTTCCAAAAATAAAACAATCAAATAGACTTATACTAAGAATATTGTACCAAAAACAAAATATTCAAATAAACTTATACCAAAAATTTTGTTCCAAAAATAAAACAATCAAATAGACTTGTATCAAAAATATTGTATCAAAAATAAAACAATCATATAGACTTATATCAAAAATATGGCTCCAAAAATAAAACAGTCAAATTAATTAATATTTAAAAAAATTGTTCCTTAACCAAAAAATTATAAAACCATTGCTCTAAAAACTAAAATTCAACGAAGGAATACTAAAAAGTTTTCTCCGAAGAACAAGAAATCTCTATGACAAATACAAAAATAAAAAAAATATAAAGGAAAAATAGTTAAAAAGTAAAACATGAAAAACAAATATTAAAATAAATAAATACAAAAGTAGTCAATTAATTATTAATGATGACTAACAAATAAATGTCCTTTTAACGCACATTGTGTGTTCATGTATTTATTTGTATTCTTTCGTGCTGTTATAAAAGGTATATGTTAAGGGAATCGCCGACGCACTATGTCTCCTCTGCGAAGGGGCAGCATCAGCAATTCAAGGCTAACCAAAAGATCCAAAAAAAAAAAATTTCTCCTGCTCAAGATGAATTAAAAATTAGAAGCGCACTATTATACGGTGCACTCGACTTAGGTTTTTAAGAAAAAGATAAATAATATGCTGTGAATGAATAATCGCCAGGGTCTCGTTGGATGCAGGTGGCAATGGACCGGTCGCGCTGGAAATCTATTGGAGAGGCCTACGTTTAGCAGTGGACTGCAATAGGCTGAGATGATGATGATGATGATGCTGTGAATATAGAATTAACAAGATTAAAACAAATAATAAGTACTGAATATAGAATGAACCGGCACGGATGAGAGTTGGAATTAGAATGTCTCTTATGTGTGATGCATGGGAGCGAGATAAGAAAGGAAAAGCTGACGGGGAAAAATAAGGGTTAGGTAAAGTAAACCCAAGTAGGCTAGGTATAACACCTCCCCCAACAAAAGTAAACTCACGGTTAAAGTGAGTTTGCTGCAAAATGTTTGGAAGGAGAGGATGATTGTATTTTTATTTTATTTTTTTTTTATTTATTCAGAAAACCAACAGCGTATACAATATAAAATAATTTCTATAAATATATTAAGAGGTAAAGCTAATT
>DWLS01005468.1:0-12669 GCA_018246255.1 Pachliopta kotzebuea | reverse complement strand
AAATATATAAATTTTACTGAAAGATTATATCATACATAACATACATATAAATGCTTATAAATATTAGGAGTCTGCCAGCTGCTTTAGGTAAAACTAGCGGACCCTGCGCTTAAAGGTATCCCTCGTTTTGGACAATCTGATCTCTAAAGGAAGAGCGTTCCAGAGAAGAACAGCTTGGATATTGAAAGAAGAGTGGACGAAGGAAGATTTATGGGAAGGACAAAGTAGAAGAGCGTTATTAGGAGATCGGAGATTTTTGTCATGATTGCTGCAAAGATATTGAAAGAGGGAGGAAAGAATAAATTTCCTGTTCGTTTCTTTTTCTGATCTTCGAATGGTTTCTTTTGCGATAGTATAAATGCCGCTGGAGTGGTCTCTTTCTCTTACTTTATTATTATTATAAGAACAAGTTCAATACTAACAAACCTTACTCTATCCAGCCGTTAATGTGGAAATGGAATTAAAACCAGATTAGGTAATGACCTTTAAAACGATCTAATTCAATCTCATCTTGCTCATCAATTTGTTATGTTTCCTCGAAGTATTTGTTACAGATCTACACAGACACACAGACAGACAAGCTGTGGGCGTCGTTTGATTTTACTGCGTTCACATTAATCACTCAAAGTTCGGATCCCGACTTAATCCTTTTAAAGCTTAATCCTTTAAACAGCTTTATAGTTGATTACTGTAGACTGAGTACAATACGTAATATCGGTACGTTATAGGGGGGTGGTACGATTTTGTAAAGATAAAATGTCTTTTTTTATATTTCACGAGGCCATGAGTAGACCAACGCAGTCACCTAATGATAAGTGAAAAATTTGTATTGATTGAAATAAAATACAAGTGTATGTATACATATAAAGATTTATATAAATTACGTAAGTATGCAGATAAAGAATATTAATGAGCAGAAAGTATGAGATAAATATATTTGGAATTAACTAGAATTCAATGACATCTGATTATATTAAATATAATCTTTTTGAATGTTGTGATCTGAAAATAATATTGAGCAATTGGGGTCGCAGTGACTGCGGTAACAGGGAGTGCGAGGATATTACCGCGGGCCCGGGCATAATGAAATCCTTTACAGATTGGCTATGGATATGTTGCAAATACAGTCTCATTAATAATAAAGCTAGAACCTTTCAAGCTTGCGTACGTCAGGCAGCAGCCAGCAAACTGCTGTCACCGGGTGCTGCTTGTATTTTTTGCCTAAGAGGCAGTAACATCCGTCTACAGTAAGGCAAGAGTCGCTGCTCTCAGCTACGTAATGATGCAGCGGAATACGGCATAACACGTAATTGCATCAACTGTACCGTGTAATGACGACTCACGACTGCTTCTCATATCTTCCGTTCCGTTATTGAGTATAACGAAGCCTATTGAATGCGTTTCGTCTTTGTATCGTGCAGCTGCACGCGG
The DNA here is from genome assembly GCA_018246255.1 of Pachliopta kotzebuea. NCBI lineage: Eukaryota > Metazoa > Arthropoda > Insecta > Lepidoptera > Papilionidae > Pachliopta > Pachliopta kotzebuea. The sequence continues at coordinate 11,238 of DWLS01005468.1, read as the reverse complement.
CGGCGCTGGCTCCGTGCGCACAATTAACGCGAATTTTGATTTTTAAACGAAAACCTCTCGCATTTTATATTTCAAAATCCACCACTTCAAAATTTTTCCATCGGCCGCACTCACGCGCTATTAAATTGTACCAGTTCACCGATCGCAGCGAGCGGGCCCCTCCACTTAATGTTTCATGCGGCAAACTCGAGTTTCCGACGACCCGCACAGATTTTGCAGAGTGGAAGCAGGAACAGACCTGGATGTAAACTAAAGATTCAGAAACCTACTTTAAAATTGTCAACATGTTATATTGACTATAATCTTTAAGCTCAGTATGAAACAAGCCGCTCAAACTGAAGAAGGCGTAATATCTAAAGATCAACGAGTACCTCGCTACGTGGGAGTATATATCGCAGATCTATAACCAGTCTACGCTTTATTCCCTCATCAAGGACCGGTGAACCGGAATCTCTTTCTTTCTCATGCTCATTCTTTCGACTAAGTTCATATTTACCAATATTCGGCGGTCACGGTACTGCATAAGCTACTTCCTTACGTCATTTAGCTCAGCAGGAATTGTGGCTGTACACATCCAACCGTCGCCGGCTGCTTTGTCTTGTAATGAGTATATCCAACATGAGTAGAGTAATAAGAGGAGAAAAAGAGGCATGTGGAAGAGAAGGCGAGATAAAAGCAAAAGCGAGTACGATCAATGGTTTAAATTTGATTACAATGTAGCTCATTCCGTTACGTATATACTGCGTTATAGGGGCATATTCACAGTCATCGAATTAGAGTTATTTTGTACATACAAATATACACATCATCTCAATTCACAAAGAGCGTGATTGAAAAGTTTAAAGCAAATGTAGGATTAAACGAAATGGACCTTTTTAATGGAGAAAGCGAAAGATAATTAGAGGTGAATCAAGTTTAGCGGCCGCCGGGGGCCGCTTACGTGAAACTATTTAAAACAACTCGCTGAAAAGCGGTATTTCACGTTGAACACGTATGCCCGTGTCTCTGTATGTGTTGTTTTAACTTTAAAATGGCTGAACTACCAGTTAGAATATCCTGTTTACTTTGCAGCACCAAGTTTACGCAGCCGCAGCGCGTACCCTGCCGCTTAAGTAGCGTGCAAACATTACCGCGCTCCGCTGTGTGGCGCGCGCTGTGTTAAATCAAATTACCGCAGTAACGAGATTTCACATTTTCAGTTCCGGAGAGAAGAGAGCCGCGGGAGAGCTACAGGTCGGAGTGTCACACGTCGCCAGGTGTGTCCTGCACGCTCCGACGGCTTCCTTGGAACAAATCGCAGAGTTGCCTGGCTATATAACATATGCTCGGTACAAATTGGATGACGTCGGCGGGTAATGCTATTAATTAAGCCTTAGTCACAAGCAAACACGGGTCCGGTTCCGTACACGCGCGATATCTATTGCAAACTAGAGATCATACCAAGGCACTATATCCCAAGGGACGATACGTAACTTTTCACCATCAAGAAACTACCGCCTTTAATATGTTCAAGCTATCAATATGACAGATGGAACAGTTCGCTACGAAGCGCTTCACCACGTTTGACGACCATATCTCACTCACCATTATGTTGAATTAATGATGAGTCGGCTTGTTGTATGTGGGAAGAAACATTCCAATAAAAGTTGAATCCAGGTCTCGAACCCGCGGCGCATTGACTCGCGAACAGTGGCAGAACAATTGATTCACGCGATTAATAATCGAAATACACATTACTTACACGCCATTACCCATTAGGCAAAGCAAGGGTGGGAAACAAATCAACGGTCAGCGGGGTGACGGGGGTGAGGGTGCGCGGGGCGGAGCGGAACATTTGTTCGCGTGCGAAGCTAATGTGGCGTTTGCAACCGATACAGAAGTTCGCCGATCGGCCAACTAAAAACTAATTTAGAGCCGAAACTAAATTTAGTTGCAGAAGTGGCGGGGCTGGGCGGTCAGGTCGGGCCGGACCCTCGCAGCCGGCTCCTGGCAACTTGGCCGCACCTGCCGCGTGCTGATGCAATTTTAATACTAACTTTCTGAATTAGGGTTGGCGGCACTCGTTAAGATGGAGGAGTGGGGTTACTTGAATAATTAGTTAGTTTCGGCGGTGGCGAGGGGAGGAGGGACTCACGCTCAGCTGCAAATACCACTCCTCGACGGGAGTACACTAGAGAATGGATATTTATACTTGAAAATGGAAATTTATTACAAACTTAACGGCTATTGCAAGAGGGAGCACGCGGCGCGGTGTCGCCGTGCGTACATACATTGTTAACCCGATACCGTTTAGTCCCTTTATTAAGGGACTCACATAACTTATTGATTATCAAAAACTTCAGGTATCATTGATTTTTCTCCATCTTTTTCTTACATCGAAACCGTATGTTCTATATACTTTAATACAATCCCAATTTATTCGGTTATTTTAGTACAGAGGAGCTCAGAGCCAGTGTTATCGATTGCAACAGCAAACAATGGATCGTATAACAGAGCAGCAACTCTGGGCTAAATATAATTTGTAATAACTTAAACTATTACATCAAAAGCCCATAGAGTAAAAACATATTCCTATTCGTCTATTCCTTCAAGGAATTTTGATGGTTATTCAGATACATTTTGATATATATAAACACAACAGAAATTAATTTTCAAAGCGAAACCGTAACGGTACTCGCCCGAAAACCCTTTCTTTAAAGCCATAGCAAAACTGGAGATCTCCGTCTTTAAGTAGCTTTGGGAACACTCAAACATTCACAAAAACAAACCTCGAGTCCGGGTCGTGCGACCTCTCGCGGAGGACGCCGCGAGCAAAAACTTTAAGTTGGATATCGGGTTAACTACGTTCGACTTAACCGGTAGATAGTTCGTTAACTTACAGTTAGTTTCGCGCTAATTGATCGTATTGCGAAGAGGAGCGCTGACGGGAGCCGGCAGCGAGCCCGCGTCATTCAAACTGTGACAAGATTTTGATTTATTTGTGGTCTCTTTAAAGTACAGTTTAACATTTATGATGTTTTTATTTTATGAACCAATGTTTCGGTATCCACCTTATGAAAGTGGAATCGTGGGTCTATGGCTCCACTTCAACGGTAATTCTGAATCAAGTTTGTGACCTAACTTTCGGTATAACGGAGATTTTATGAAATTAACAATTTACCAATGTTGTTTTAAAAAATATGATCATTTCTGTTTAAACCCGGGTTGCGGTGAATTAGTATTTACTGGTGTTAAAAACCTTTGCACAACAACATTTTGATGCTAACTTTTTGCCAAATTTACGTTATTACAAACGAAATGGGTTCATTTCTCTGGCGAGAGTTTTGCAACATGCTAATGTATAAATATCATTAAGAGGACGCTCCCCATTTCAGTTCAGAACATCCCGCAGCACAGAGACAAGCGCGAGCTTAATAAAATATTCACTGGTTTAGTTCAAAGCTTACAACTTTTCATCGGGCGGGTCTCCGACACCGGCCGCATGGCGTGGCTCCTTAACGCATACACTAACAGACAAGTTCAACTATATAAAATATACAACTTTTTAAACAGACTCAATTTTGTATAGTAAAATCGGCGAAGTCGCGATAGTCCGCAATCAGATTGACAGACAGTAGCGACGGACGAGCTGCACTCCGAGTCAAAATATGGTTAACCCACGTGGGAACCGAGACAGCGATCACAAAACCAGTTCTCTTGCATCAACAGTTGAAGACTAGTTTATTTAACAACAAAATACATACCATAACAAAAGTTGATAGCGCTGTAGCCAAATTTAAATAAGCGTGTGCACAATTTAGCGACGGCGGAGTTGTTCACAGATGTGCCAACATCTGCTTTATGACCCGCGAGGTGCAGTAGCTCTACACGATTGTGTCTCTTGTGACTTAAGCGTATTATTAAAATCAGAAATTCAACTCAGAGGTCTACTTATATTAAAAATTACTGCATATTACATCAAATATTTGTCACTCGTTATAGTATTGAAGCTTAGTCATATGCAAAAAAATCTTTATTCATCGCTTTACTAAATTTACAAAAGAAATTTTCTTCGTCATCCGATAGAAATACAATTCTGGATATTAGACTCCTCAAATAGTGGGAGGATTTGAGCAGTCTCCCACCACGCTGACCCAGCGCGAGGTGGTGGGGAAGGTACGGAAGGAGTGATTGAGATCAAATGATTGCTCTTTATTAACAGTTTAGTCCCGAGGGGTAAAATTTAATAGGTAACTGTAGATTTCTAATGAAATCTAATATGGTCCAGGGTGGCGGGGTCTGCAGGGCGTATTATCGTTTGCAGGAGTTTCAGCAGCGTCGCCGCCGGGCGACGTCCGAAACTCATTTGTAGCGGGCAATTTTCCCCTTAATAGCCGCATCAGGAGGGACCTGTTGTGCCCAAATGGGGTGCTCCGACTCACTAAACGATTTAGCGACACTTATATAAACAATATACGTTTCTATGAGAGTTTTCTTTCTATCCAATTTAGAGTCCCGGAGCTACCGTATTAACTGAGTAGCTTTTAAAACGATGTTAAAGTTATTTAAGTGCTTACTTCGACGGACCGCTGGTTGCAGTTTCCGTTTTCATTACTAACGTAGTGTAACCGCAGACGGATATCTGAGCCCGTCCGGAAACTAAAATGTTAGATGGCTCGAGCTTTCGGACATTCCTCACTTTGATCACACATTCCGTGAATGTATTTTAAAACAGTAGCTGACCTGACTACTCCGACGGTGCTGCTGTGGCCGCGAGAGCATTACCAACTTAGGGTGCATCACAGAATTCGTTCGGAATGCACACTTATTCATTTCCGGAATATAATGATGACGCGATGCAAAGTAAAACATTGCCTTGAAACAAAAATTGTTTTTAATCTTTCTTTCCACTCATAGTGGAATTCCCCTGCTCTGACTCTGTGCCGTTTGCTGATGATTATTGAGATAATGTAACCAATTACCTGAAGCGGCAGAGCGAATCTCACCTCGACGTTTTGCTACGTTATATGATACAAAAATATTTATTCTGCATGAAAAGGAGGATATTAATAGGACGTTTCTAGGCAATTGCATGGAAACTCAATTAGAAAAAAAAGCCGTGCGGTGTGTTAGTGTAATCACGCACATTTCCGCAGTAGCTGCATAACACTGCACTTTCAATTACTCGCCGGTTCGCTTGTTCGCGTATAATATTTTGCGTGAAATGTACGATGTTTAATACATATACTGTATTTATAAAGAACAACAGCTCTTTGTTGGGCCACGCTGTTGTGGGACACGTCGACGTTACGTTGTGGTGGGAAAACTAGCGCTAATATTTGTGGTATTATAATACACAACACAATGTATAGTTATTGATCAAAGTTAGCAATTATTGTGTGAGCACCGAGAGGAGGTTGCTGTGAGTTACACAAGCAGACGGCGTTTACTAAAGATGTTATTGCAACTAGGCTAATATTTAGACTTGCAAATCTGCGAGTGGCAGTACCTTTACCAACGCAGTGCCCGTAGGTACCTGTAGCGAGTGCAGCCAAATAACCGTGTGAGTGATGAATTATTAACCGATGAAGAAAGAACGGAAGCGGCTGCGAGTTCAGTGGTATTTATTATTCAAAATGGTAAATAGCAGAGCCTTGTTATAATTACGTCGTATTTGAAACAATGCGGCGGCGGCGGTGCCGCGGCCCGTTCACATTTTGTTTTAATAAAGCCTACGGTGTTTTTGTAATTGCGTCGCTGGCGAGCGCTCGGTACGAGGAGCTGAACACGATTACAGCGCGACCGCTGCAGTTTACATTGTGATAAGGAGTGCGGTCGCGTGGTGCAGCGGCCGGAAGTGCAGCGTGAGCACGGGGTCCCCGCTGCAGCGTCGCGTACTGCACCCAACAATAGTATTTAGAAAACAAAGCGTGCCATAAACGACGTTAAAACAAACACGAGGAATTCGCACACTAGTTTTATAATTGTTTTGCGTGCAACGAGCGAGGCTTGATGGGAGAATGGAGTCGGGGACAGGCACGCGGAAAACTCAAGACATTATAGTATTATTAGTAGACTCTATTTCATCAAACGTCTCCATACTGTAGTCATTTAACCCCCGGATTTTGTCGATGGTAACACTTCACAGGTTGCAACGTGAGGTGAACATCCACGTCGCAGCGTTTTCACTAGTGAATTGTCTGTTCCTTCCCAGTTCAATCAAGTATTTAATATGCTACTGTTGCAAGACGTTTAAAGTGCTGAATATTGCCACTACCAGCGGTAATACCAACTGCATTGGTGAAGAAATGCACGAGGCGAAAGGCATGCAGATGAATTAGATTGCATATTTTTTGTGCGGTATTAAAGACCCTCAGAAAAGTTCTTAATGAGTTAGGGTCTCACCTAATCTTAACTTCTTCTCGGAAGTCCATTACATTAAAGTAATACGATAAGTAAAGCCCTGCTGTGGATGATCATCGTTGCCGGCAGCGCTTGATGTTGCGGGAAACAATTGGTGTTAGCGCGGTCTCTCTCTCTCTCTTTCCTTAAGTAAAGTTTTTATAACGCAACTTTCACTTGTACCAGTGACCGAATTACAGTCGAAATGTACACGTAGATTTCGATAGCGAAACACTATCGCGAGGCAGAATTTCACGCTGTTCTGGCATGAAGAGATTCAAACCGTAAGGTGAAGGACAAACAAAAAATGGAAAGAAAATCTTCTTGATCTTTCACTGATGAATAAAATTGAGTGGTTGTGTGTTGAATGGTCTGGCCACGCGTTTGCACAATAAATTGTAACCGAATGAACACACAGTCGGGATCGCGCTCTGTGTAAATAACGGACGGTCACATCGGCGGCCGATAGGAGCGGGGCTGCTGCTCCCGAATTAATTGCCACCCCCGGGGTTTGGTCCAACCAATACAACCCCCCCTCCCCCGCCGCCGTGTAGAAACGTTACACTTTGAAATAAACAGCGAATCTTACCATAAACAAAGTTATTTCATGTTGCCAAGGTATAATGGTTCAAAAACAAATTCTGTACAGATCATATTTTAAATATTTAGTTTCGTGAAATAATTGTTTATATTTATCTAATGATTAATGAACACAAGCCTGTTCCATTCCACATTTTTACACTAGTATATATACTAAAAATAGCAGATACAGGGATAGCTTCTATGTGAACAACCTGCGCCAATCCACCGGAAATGCCCAAAAACTGTGTTACAAATTAATTTGCTAAACTAGAGGAACGGCAGTAACTCTAGACTCTGGTTGGTGATAATCCAGATACACAACAGCTCCTTTTACCGACGAAAGTTATAGAATTACTGTTAGAACGATAACCAGTGCCAAGTCTAAAGACGACAGTTTGATATCTAAATGGACGAGTAAACGAATATATCTTTCGCGCTTGTTTCTTCAGTTCAAGTAGTTAGTGAACGCTTTATAACATGGGATGTAACCAGGTCGCTCCGCAGCCAAGTCCTGCGACCCTCCTGCGGCCAGGCGTCTCGGCGGGCTCGTTAATTCAGTGCGAAGATACGGCCGGTGCGGGGTTCGACGCTCGGCCCATAAACGCGTTGCGGTCTCGTATATCGTCCGGCGGGTGCAGCGGGGGTGCAGGGGGTGCAGGCGGGGAGCGGAGGCACGAGGTACTTAACGGTTACACAGTGCGATCTTAATGGCGCCCACACAAGTTATTGCATCCTATCGATCACATTGCACATCAACACAAAACTGCAACACATTTTCCGGCCGCTGCTTCCGGAAGTGGAATACATACCTCATGTGTGTACTTACTCCATTTCCACGTCATTTACGAAGCATTTTCAAATATATATAATTTTTGAATCAAATCTCAATTCTGATGTTTAGTATCATATAGAACATTAATTATTAGAATTCAATAGTTTAAAATTTAAATCCTTGTTAGATTGTAAGCCCCTCGTATTTCAGCTAATTAACTAACGGTTTCCATTAATATTAAAATTGCACCTTCAGTAACGAGGTCGTAAGAAACTACTTTTTTCAGTCTGTCAGTTTTTCAAGTCATTGTAAAGAATGGATAATTAAGTCTGTTGTAATTATAATTAAAATATCTAGGAAAGCTGTCGCCGCGCGAGGAATATTAATTCCGCCGTAAATGAGCTCATTAAGTTTACTATGATGCACTGTAGATTCAATTTTAATTAAATTGGGAATAATACAGAACGAGATCATTTCAAGACTTACTTGTCTACCCACCTTTGCTTGAGGAACGTCACGAGGGACACTCTTTTTAGTTACCAAAAGGCGCTGCGATATTTATTAACAGAAATATCCCAGCTGTAGTTAATGATGTATGAGATGTTAACACAAACTGCTAAGGAGCTAACAGACGCGATGTCTAAAAAATTAGTTGGAGTTAATATAAAGTTATGAAAAATAAGTTAGGATGTTTAAAACGTATGAGGTTAAAAACTAATTCGTCAGATGAAGGTATAAATTCAGAATTTCCTCCAAATATTTGATAGAGGTGATGGTGAAGTACTCTATCTGTTATATATAGAAGTGCAGCACAAGAGCGCAGTATTCAAACTGTACGCCGCCGCAGTACCAGCGCAAAGTTCGCGCAATCCCGCGGGATCGCGTTACAGTCCATCAGAAACCCACAACAATAGATTTGATTTCAAACTGGATAAACTTTCTAAGTTCTACACGCGGAGACTGTGCAACCAGATTTAGACCTTATGACTGCTGGCACAAGGACGACAACTCGCTGCGGGCTAGCTGCAGCCGGCCCGCGCGGGAAATGAAAACTTGCATACATAAGGTATGGAATATAATGTACACACACTGCACCGGACGGGGAACCTTCGGAGCTTATCGAAATTATACCAGGAGCTCTTACAGGTACTGAAGAAATTTCCTCCGCTACATCATGCTTTAGATTGTCAAAGATTTCATTTAGACTTCAAAATTTTATGTTTTGCTCAACTGTTAAATCATCATCATTCATTGGCCGATAGAGATCAACTGTTTATTATAGATCTCCCTCACTAGTGGGGGGATTTCGATCATTTGCCACCAACCTAGATAAATGCGGGTAGGTGGGAACCAGTGCTTTGTTTGTTGGTTTGTATGGTGCACCACGAGCGGGTCTGCTTGACTTGGGTCCGTGAGTTGTTGTGTCCCCTTGCTCTTCCTACTTTTAAATATGAAAACGGTATTATAGCACGGATGGCTAAGTAGCCTCCCCTGCCTTCCCCTGTCTAACCGGACATCAGCGGCCCGGACCGGCGCAAGTCCACTTGCAGTTAAACTTCTCTGTTGTTCAGAGCAATTGTTGAACTTTGAATGCGAGCCTGTGATTTTAGATACGTCGTCCGCATCTAAAGCTATTAGATCATTAGCCGTTACAAAAGATAAGAAACAATACTTTCCTCCTTGTGTGTGTGCGCAAAGTGGCGAAAACCCTCGTTTGAGTTCACAGATAATCATCAAAATTATTAATCTCTTCATATCGGCATCATTTTGAGCAGTCTTTCTCCCTCGCTAAACATGAGCCTCGCCGATTAGTGTGAAGGTAACCATTCAAATGTCATTTCCATGCCAAAATTACCTAAAGCGCTCACCGGGTCATCGACCGTCCCTGTCTAAATCTAAATGCACAATATTACCATGGTCCTGTAATTACGTGCTAAGCCCGGGAATGAAGGTGACTATATTATGTTAATCGAAAACAAAAACATACGGGACGCGACGGGCATTACTCTGCCGCCTGCTACCCTCTCCCCTGGCGGTGGCAATAAAATGTCAAAAGGATTAACCTAATGGACAAACTGGACCAGATAATCCCTGAAGCACGCACTAACTAATAATTAACGGGAATTAAATTCAAATAGAGGGATTAAGGGCTGTTTGCGCCGAGTGCTGTCACGCAAACAGCTGGAGAGGGTGGGTGGGGGGAGTGGGTTAAACAGGTGGCAATGAGGTGATCACACGCGAGTAATATGGACGCTGGGACAATAGGGTCAGGTCATATGGACTAATTATGAACGCCGTTATCCCATTCAAATTACTGGATCCAAAGCACCAGAAGTGCGGTACACGAACACAAAATAGAAAATACGAGTAAAGTTTGCGGAGTACACAGCTAATATTGATGAATGGAGAGTGAAATAAAAAATAATGAATAACAAAACAGTATGCGTCCTTCATGTTATTGGGGATATTGAAATGTTTCCACGTTTTTATATGGCGGATACATAACGGAAAAACAATACGGGTTTTGGGCAAAAAATGTGTGCGCTTTGTGTTTTATGCGGCGGTGGGGCCGGCTGCTGTGTTCTCTGTCTGAACTGGTACATCATCTATATTAATGTAAATCGGCACATGGTTCACGAGGTGTATAGAAACACAGTGCTGTGTAAATATCCTAACCAACGTGGGAGCGTGTGACCAGAGGGATACTTTTCTGCGTGATACTTTGAGCAACCCGCTAGCATCACGTACAAACCTCTTGTGTGTTACAATCAACATACATATAGCGTAAGTACATGCCCACTGCTGGGATGCGAGATTTAAATCAAGCCAATAAGCCAATCTAGCCGTATGCGCAATCGCGGGAAACTATATATTTCTTTCATCGTTCCCATTTCGTGTCGCGGGAAGCTTTTGTCTTCGGACCCTGTGCACCGGGATTAAATAAAAATAAATCGCGGAGGTTCGTTCAAATTTGCTGACCGCAAGCAAACTGTATCGGTAGTGTATTAATATTGAAACGGACTGAAGGGAGAGGGTGGCGGGGGGTGGGGGGGGTGCAGTTTTACTGCAGGCCGGTTAAGCCGAACATTACAGCTGTTTACGGCCGCGGCCCGCAATAAATTCATTAATATATTTTTAACTAAATATTCCACATGTTACTACTGCAATTGATTACTGTGATGCGGTAATGTGCGCTGCGATCTTTTATTGCCGCAGTGTGATTACTGGGTTAACGATACTTCGACGGTTTGGTTCAGGATGCCAGTTCCAACCAGCCGTTGTCCGGCGCATCAAGTGAAGTAATACATATGTTACATTTACACAGTAAACTCATCCAGCTATTTGCGTAGTGCAGTAAGTCGCTTACTTTTTTTTTTTTTTTTTTTTTGGGGGGGAAAATGCCGACCCAAGGCCCACCCCCCCCGGGGGGGGGGGAGGGGAGTGTGTGGGCCGCGCCCCCACAAAAAACCCCCCCGTGCCCCCCCCCCCGATTTTTTGGGGCA
>DWLS01005467.1:0-12670 GCA_018246255.1 Pachliopta kotzebuea | reverse complement strand
TAAATTTAACAAATTTTTATAGGACTGCTTTAACATGTCATAGTGTTTTAAGAGATTGCTGTACACGCCTGTAACTGACTTACATACCAGTACCTATTCTTAATTTTAAGCTTGAATATTTTGTATTGATGTTGGTGTGTCTAAATAAATAAATAAATTTATGGGATATATATTCGGAAATGCGCAGAAACGATGATGGTGAAGATTATAAATAAATAATTCTTTATTTCAGACATAAGGTCCATATTGGGTTAGTAAAAGTTAGTTACAGTATACAGCTTATTTATTAAGTTAGTTATGTTAGTTACAAAATTCTAAAACTTGTACTTATAGCAGCAAGTTTCTCAAAAAGAATCAATTTATATATTTCTAAGTTTTACAAGCACTTTAATGTTACGTCAAAGACAACTAACTATCGGTAGATAGTAACAGCGATAGTAGTATATATGAGTGGAAGTTTTCATCGCAGCTGGGAAATTGTCGGTAGGTAAAAATAATAATAAATCAACGCTGACAGCTTATGACTTAATTAGTCGTAAATTCGCCGGGGACCTTTGACAGGCACCCCTGACAGATTTACATGGCGGTTGCATCGGCCAGTTAATTGATTCCGTTGTTTGATTAACGCTTTGACGGAATGTAAAAGTGGTTATAACTTGCCGTACGCCCTGGGGTTAATTTGTTTGCGAGTAACCATCAACTTTACTTTTTTCAATTAACTCGATATTAAAATGGAAATTAACAAGAAAATACATTTTTATACGGTACTATTTTTATTTATTATTTCGGAGTATTTTATTTGATACAAAATAAATGTGATGATGGAAGCTGAGTTTTTAATAAGTACAATGTTGGCCGTTGCAAAATTATAGAGAAATTTTAATCTTACGAGTAAATGTTATATTTTTTTAAACATCTTTTAGTTAAGAATTTCTGTAATAGTTAACTTTTAACTTAATAGTTGATTAAACTTTAATGTTGAGGATCTAAATAAGGTGTTCGTATTATCATCAGCCGACAGACATCCGCTGCTAAATATACGCCTCCTCCAACAGTGGGAAGGATTTGGGCCTTCACACCACTCTGGCCCGGATTGGTGGGGTTGCTTGTTTGTGAATTAAAAATATTTATTGTGTAGTAAATTAGAAAGTAAACTGAATGCAACTTACTATGAGGACGGTTTCCGTTTCCTCGTAGCGCTGTCCGGTACGTTGACGAGCTGTACCGAAGTCGATGCCACCGGTGTTTCGCAATTCGCCATATCGTAGCTTCCGACGCTGTTGAAACATATTGATATCATTAAACATGATGTACAATAAAAATTATAACTCGCTGCAGCTGGTAATTATTGCCGGAGACCGTCAGTGTTGATATCAGCGGCAATATCAATCTAAAGTCGTATCCAGGATCGCTTACTCGACTATACGTAATAAAAAAATACATAATTTTACATACTTAACATGACAAATGGTTACAATATATGTTCTCCTGATATATTTCCAAAAGCGATGGCTGACAATTAATGAACTTAAGATAAAGCTTTAGTTTTAGTTCATACGCTACATGCAAATGTTACACAATATATTACAACTAATGGATTTAAAGTTGCTGTTTAAAAACATTTAGTAACTAATGTGATATACATAATAACTTTACTGCTGGTAGGTTTCTGTTTTAGGAGACCGTATAGGTGAATATCGTTGCTCCTATTGCAGCCAATAAACGATACTGAAGGGAAGGTTTTAACTAATGAGATATCTTATACCAAGAACGTCTCGCTAGTCTGCTCGAATAAAAAAAAATCGAAATGTATCGTTAGTAAAGTTATTAAGTTTAACAATAAGGTATTAAAATCAAATTGTTAATAAAACAATACGCATGCAACATTGATATATGTATAAAAAAAATGCATTTATTTATTACAATGCGAATTGGATTCCGTTTCTCTTGTAAATGTTCTGTACGATCGTGAGAATTTTGTAATTTTTGTTCAAATCAACGCGCACAATGAGTTCCAAGACTCCTGCTGGTGCAGTTTCCATATGCAATGTCATAAACACTCTTTGGATAATGAAGATTTACTGAAATTACTGATGGTAGGTCACCGTTGCCGGAGACTAAGTAGCCAGCGTCGCAGCCGGCAAACGGTAATGTACAAACATTACTGTGTTCCAGTTTGAAGGGTGATATATGCTAGTAAAATTACTGGAGTAATAAGACAATGAGCTGCTGTGTTTTTTTTAGCAATCGTATCACTTACCATCAGGTGAACGCTTTACTCGTTCCGTCGTCGTAGTTGAAAATATGCTATAAATATGTATATATTATATATATATATAGAATAAGCCTCTTTAGCGATAATTAAATAAAAAGCATTAATGAATTTAAATGAACACACAGCAATAACAACATGTTTATATATAATTAACAATGCACCTTCGATCGCAAACATACACACATATATGATAATGGTTGTCTCACTATTGGGGGCTCTTCCTCTTGCGCATGTCGTACAGGTGGTGGTCCGAGTGCGGCACCGAAGTGGCCGTATGGGTGGGCATTTGCGAGGCCACCAGCGCGCCCGTGCCCGTGCCCACGCCCACGCCCACGCCCACCCCCGGGTCCACCGTCAGCTCGTACGCCGGCGCCGAGCTCGTGTTCGCCCCACAAGAGAACAAACAAAATGAGCCCAAGTGATGGTAAGTAACAAACACACCACATCGCCGGCGACCGCGTCCCCGTATCGAATGGAAACAAACACTACTATACCACACATATACATAATATACCACACATATTGTATTACTTTACCAACCCAACCACATACAATAAAAAAAAATTATGGTAACTATGTACCACAAAACAAACGCAAAGAATTTTAAACTATCTACGATTTACGAAATTAAACTTCATAAATATACTAATAACGAATTATATATTCAATAGAAGAAAAATACATAAAGAAATCATACATCATATAGTCCATTCAAATAAATTATCAATATCAAAAGTTAACGGTCTTTGTTAACGGACCTTCAAAAGTATATTCACCAGAAGTTAAACGATTTCCCCTCGCAACAGGCAACAGGTTAAGATATAACTTATTATAATAACTGCACGCTGTTTGCATTTATGCTCCGATTACACTAATAAAAGTAACAATTTATATATTGTAATATTATTAAACAATAGTAAACATTACTAGAGGTACGATGACGTAGTTTTCATAAATAACTAGCCTAGACTGTTACTTACAACAGCGAGTGTAAATAACTGTATTTAGCGCGCAAAGTTGTGTACCCTCCCCACCCCCGGTAGCGTTACTCAATTTTCATAACTGAGTACATGAAAGCGATATATTCACCTAATATTATGTTATATACCTGATATTTTATACTGTTATATTTGTAATATATTCCAAAACAAAGCACAAGGCGGCGGTTAGCAACTGCGCACAGACGTAGATCGGGTTTAGTGGCCTTCGTTGGGAGATGGCTGTGTCCAGCAGTGGACTGCCGCAGGATGTCTTCCTTCTAGTCTTTCAGGCAGGCTGTAAATGCTCATTTCAGTATTTTTGTAGAAATAAGCAGGAAAGATGTCGTATGCGCCGTGTCTCTACCTTATAACATTAGGACATTGTTTTTTCCCCCTCTTCCACATTGCTTACTTTGATCTTACATATCTCCATAACAGAAAGAGCAACAGGCCTTTTAATTTCGGATTTCTCATCTCCTTGTCCTGTACTTCATTTTATTCTGTAAAAGTATCCATGTAGCTGTTCCGGTTTTAAAGTCACAAGCATAACAGAGTATTTAAAGCAACGCATCAGTCTCTTACGCTGATTCAATCAGGTAATAAAGACTAAACACAATACTATCCATACTGTTTAATTTTATCTTTATTTCCTAACTTTATTACATTGAGAATATAAAGGACGGTTTTAGCTACTACAGGATTTCTCAAACAGTCATCGTCAAGAGTATTTACAGATTAATGGTAACGTGTCAGATAAGGCTTTCACCTGATGGTAAGTGATACGCTTGCCTATAATAACGTGGCGCTGGTTGATATGGTATAAACAGCACCACATTACGCTCATCACCATGAAACGTAAAGTGTTGTCTCGTAGGTATTAAATTTTGTTGCAATTTAAAAACATGTAACTCATTATATAAATATACGAATTCATAAGCGTTCAATTGACGAGATATTGTTAAAAAGGGTAATAAAAAAAAGTTGTTTACAGTTTCAATAGAATAAGTCTGAGAGAAAATCGTTTTTAATATCACTTAACACTGGGTAGGATCGTGGTCAAACAGTGAGAGTGGTCTCTAAAAAAATATTTGGTGATTATGTTTAATGTAGGTTCGCGATATCCTTTAAACAATTGACCTTAACATTGTTTCCACCGCGGTCAACTGACAATGTACCACTGCGATAATCTTGTACTTATACTGACGGAACATTCACTCGCTGATCCAATTTGTACCGCATGCGATGCGATTACTTGCCGTCGTATTAACGAAACGTTAACGCGATATATGTAAATATAACCGATTTCTATCTATAAATAGCAAGGAAGGTCTATATGTAAACTACTCAAAAAACGGTGTACAGATTTGATTTATAAGAATCTTTCTGAGAAATTTTTACTAGCAAATGAATGTCATCATGTCAACCCATAGACGTCCACTGCTGGAAATAGTCTTTTGTAATGTATTCCACAAAATACATTCTCGTGCCTTTTTTATCTATTTTATCCATGTAGTGGGACACCTGCCAACGTGGCGTTTTCTAGAGCGGAGTCACCTTTCCAATACTTTAAGTCTCCAACGTCCATCGGTTCTACGAGCTATGCACCCTGACCATTGTCATTTCAGCTTTGCAATGCGAAGGGCTATGTAACTACTTCCTCTGCGGATTTCCTCAGTTTTGATTTAAACACACAGATTCTCCGAGCAGCGCCTTCTCCATCGGTCATGAGGCACATAATGAGTTCGAAGACTTTAGTCTTCAAAGAACGAAATTATTTACGCACAACTACCGCATTACCTTAACCGAACCTACTGTCAATCGTAACTGCATATTATATTACTTTCTCCAAGACAATATTGTGGTGATTGATCAATGGTGGAATAAGCTCAGATTGATCACTGAACAAGGGTTGATTGTCTTCATTTACCAATTAAACCCTTAAAGATTTGAATCTATGTAAATACTGCCTATTCTTCCGATGAGAGTTGCATCGATGCCGTTGTCGCTGCGATGAATCATCTAAGAATTTATAATTAAGAAGAAATCGTAAGTAGCCATGGAACAAGTTGTGTAACTAATATTCCAACATCGGCAAACATCGATAGTCTAAAAACGGAATGCACTAGCAAAATCAAAACAAATCGCTTTAATTGATTCATGCGAGCAATTATAGTTCCCGGTGCGGAGTAAATGCTGGTTATACATGTTATGTAATTTGTACGATAACGCTGTGAGCAGCGTGCGCTTGCTCAGCTATTGCACTAGTTCAAGTGCAAGGTGACGATGTAATACGCAATCGCTGCACCGCGAATCTAACCAGTTCACCTTAGCATTGTAAAAGCAACGCGAAAAGATAATAGGCGTTGAGAAAATTCTCACACACTTTTATTATTTCGAGTGTTAGGAATCAATTCTATATAAAACATTGCAAAGATGCAGCTCTACCATATCAGTCATCTCGCTGTTTCTCTTTTGCAAAGAGTTCAAGACCAGTCGTTTCTTTGAAGTGAGCTATTTTCTTCTTAAAGTGCTTCTCCATTAGAGCCTATCTCAAGCCAATACAGTGGAACAGTCACCGTACCATATTTACTGAAAAAGTGATATTTTATATACGATTATATATTTAATTAGAAATGTTAGCGTTTACTTCAGATGCGTCATAACGTAAACAAATCGAAAGGAAAAATTTCTCTTCGAGACAATGAGACAATAAAAATTATAATAATTACATACTAAACCACAGTGAAGTTAATTTTTTTATTAATTGTTTTATAACATTGTAACAGGAAAGGACATAGAAGCCAAAGTAAAAATGATAGCGCGTTTGTCTACATATGCGTGAACATATCCATCCTCACCTAACATAACTAACTTTTCATAAATTTATGGCAGATGGAGACTTTTCTAACGGGAAATTTAAAGTAGATGTTATATATAGATGTATAAATATTATTTCAATTCTACGAGTACGATGTCGTAACGTTGCAAAATTAATGTGTCACAGGCAAGAAAGTATATAAGAGTAGTTGTGGGTGCGCGTTGCCACATCATGCATATTATGCGGAAGCGTTGTGACCTTGCCTCCTCCCCCTCCTCTTCCTCCCTCCACCTCCTCCTCCCTCCTCATCTACACTAACCCGTCCCCCTCCGATATCTTAGCTAAGGCACAGTCCGGTGCATATTACGTGTAACAGCGCAGTTTACACCGCACATGTGTACGGCGACATACCTAAGTTTACAAACCTAACATGAGCGATTAACAATATTTACAAACAAGTAGGCACTATTTAAAAGACTTAAATTTTAACCTTAAAATTTATGTATAGTTATATATCAATAGATTAAATGCAAAACAAATATATGTGCCGGTAACTGTTGAAGAAGTTTGTTAGATTTGTGTCTATTGGAAGTTAATAACTCGGTTATTGCCTGAATAAAGTACTGAACAGTAACGTTTAATTTATGAGCGTGTGGCCTGTATTTTATATTAAGTTAAGCCTCTTTAACTTAACCGCCGAAGAATCTAAGTATTTGCCTAGTCGTTTAAGTATGTTGCAATCGGTTCTTCATAAATGTTAACGGTTGAATAACATTAAGGAAAACTTGTTTATAATTGTTCGATTACCTCTCCGTTTACAAATCTCGTTTCTAATTATATGTAATGTACATAATATGTGTAATATATGTTTCATATATACCACTATGTATTTAGTATTAAAAATAAATATAGTAGATTGCAAAATATGTAGGTGTTTCTCTATCCCTCGATTCTCGTGTCTACGACTACGCACAGTGCGCTTTTCGATGTCATTGTAATTTTTAACCGCTATCAAAATAGAAGTACGGTATTTTTTCTTTAATCTAATATAACTAATTTATTCTTTATTACATATGCACATACAGACATAATACATTTTGGGAATTTGTCTTGTTTTTTAAAGATTTATCTAGGTCTCCTTTTTACTAAGAAACCATCACATTCATCTCAAAAGCTTCACACTATTGTATTAGAGCTTTTAGTAGTTTTCACAGAACCTGCGACAAAATCTTTCGCATAAATATAAAAAAAATTGGTTTGGGTGTTCATAGAATTTATTTCTGAAATAATCGAGAAACAAAAAAGAGAGAATCTTAATATTTAACGCTCAATTAAAGGAGCAAAAGATTGTGACGACCGAAGTGATTTCTTCATGTAACAACTTCCGATCCAATTAATTGTTTGTACTGTATTACTACTATGTAGTTAATATTTTATATATAGTAAGATTTTGTCGAACCTTTAAAACGATTTATAAATTTAATGAAAGAATTATAACTTTATTGTATAGATTAAGGTCATTTATTTATACCGCAGACCGTTTAGGTAGGTACCACAGCAGCTCCAATTTCTACCGCCAAATAGTAATCTGCAAACATTACTGTGTTCTGGTTTGAAGGGGGTTTTTATATTTTAGTTAAAATACTGGGGGTAAGGAGACATAACACCTTATGTCTGTAGGTGACGAGCGCAATTTGGTGATGTGTATACCATTCTAACTAGCGCCGCGTTGTTATGGGCAAATATGTTACCATCAGGTGAACGCATTGCTCGTCTCGACGAATAAAAATAAAACTATGCAAAGGTAGACTTAAGGCTCTTTTGGCATTTTCTTCGTATTTCCTTACGTCATCATCATATTCTAAGAACCTCATCTTAACTGTATGACTGTTGGTACCTTCCAGGTTCAGTAAATTCTCAGCTCACGCCAAACTCAAGTATTACCTCGACAGTTCCATTTTGGGCCCATAAGTAACTACATTCATATATAAACAGATTTTGATTTAATTAAACAGCACAGGGAAAGTGTCGGCGGTGGAGCGTCAGCGAATACTAATATATCATGAATTGATGTCATCTAATAGTCGTCAAGGATGAAATCGATCATCGTCAATTTGCAATGATCAATATTGAATCACAATAATGACGTACACAAAGTCCGCTGTTAATTTCTAACCTTATAGTAAGTTACTCCGTAAACTTAATTGGGAACTTGGTGATCAATAAAATAACACAATAGTAAAGGATCTAATTATATATCTATATAGAGGTACCGTTTTGCAATTGACTTCTAACGAATGATGATGATGGATCAGAACTAAAAGTTACAATTTTTTGTTTATTCCACTAGGCGACAGATGAACAAGGCGTTCACCTGATGGTAAGTGATACGCTTGCCCATAACATGCCGCTTGTTAGGATGATATACACAGCACCACATTACATCCGTCGCCTTGAGACGTAAGGTGTTATATCTCGTTACCCCAGTTATTTCACTAGAATACAGCACCGTTTAAACCCGGTTCACAGTAATATTTGCTCATTACTATTTGACAGTAAACATAGGAGCTGCGGTGGTACCTACCTAGACGGTCTGCGGTAACAGTAGACCTACCGTCAGTGATTAGTGAATTAATTTCAGGTTCATAATAATTATGAAAATCATATCAGGTTATAATTTCAGGGTGTAATCACCTTTCTCATTATGTAATTTAAAGATATCCATTGAAAATACAATTAAACTATTTAAATAGATTGTTAATAGGAATAATTAAACAAATTGTTCACAGAAAATTTACATATTGTTATGGTTATGTTGATAGCGCAGTGGCTTGAACGCCGGCCTTCAAGGTACCAGGTTCGAATCCTGCCTGCATCAATGAATTGTTCAATTTATGTGCTGTTAGTGTAACACCAACTAATATCATGTGCTGTGACGGTGAAGGAGAAACCTACATATCTATGTGATGACCATCATATCGGACTAGTATGTGGAATGGAGAAGACAAAAACACTACACCATTATAACTGACAACGAAGTCGTCATGTATCTCACTACTATATATGACTACGATCTTCACTCATGAGGAAAAACGACGTAGAAGAAGAATAATGGTTATGTTTCTTCAGGTCCGTTCTGGTTATTGTTGACAGTTATGTGAACGTCTCATGCACTTTAAACAATATTACATATTTATTAATCTCACACAGTTAAATTAATAAGTGGAATATGTCACACACAGTATTCATTGCTTATAAATCGGGAAGAGTTCTACAACTGCTAACATCGTTTGTTTCATTAACCCTCCAGAAAGATCATGTTCGATTTCGGTTATAAAATTTTAAACAGCTACCTTAGTTTTCAAACTTTTTCAAAAATAGTTTTAATTGATTTAATAATATTTAAGGAGTAATTTAAAATTAGGACTTTATGTCCTTACCGACCGTCCGATTCTAAACTGTTCATTGTTAAACTAACTTTCCTTTAGCTTCAATAAGCTTTAATATTTATTCTTAGCCAAACCACACTATACAGATTTTGTTGTTGTAATCAATTTGTTAATATTCTACCTACATGTAGTACGTCGCCGCGGTGACTTCAGATGTCTCAACCTTGTCCTCTTATTATGGACACTTGATGCAGTGCAAAGAAATAACATGTTACGTTTTTGATTGTTTTGTTTACATTTTTAGCTGTCGTTTATAATGTTTTATGTTAATCTTGTCTAACGACAATTACAATTGTAACAGATCAAATAGAACTAAAAGAAAATTTTACATTTGATATTGAATAATTGAGAAGTTTTCAAATTTTAAATTACGCTTACTTTTGGTATAAGCTTGTTTTAGAAATTTGTAGTTTATAATGAAGAAAAGATTAAAAACGATCTTTTATATTTTCGAGATCGTTTTATATATGAATAATAACTGAGATTTCTAATGCTCCTTTTGTTGTATTTGGCGAATAGATGACATGAGCTGCTTTGCCTTTCGATTAACTTTCATGACGGCGGTTGATTTTAACTCAACATTCATTTACATGATGCAGCAATAAAATTAATATACAAAGGCAGGACGTGTTCAAGGTGTCAGTTAGTTGTAAATATAAACAGACTAGTAGTGATTGTCTATTAGCAGCAGTACACGTATCACCTGATTATGAATCGAGGCCTGCCGTCGGGCCGCACGTGAAGCGGCACAGCATCAGTCCCGATACGAATATTTTAATGCCTTGACAAAGGAATTATGGTTTATTTTTTATTCAATGCTGAATAAGTCGTACAAAAAGAGAAATGTTTCCGTTTCTCTACATACAAATTAAGTCTGAACTGGGAACGAATACGAAACGTCATGTACACTTATAAATCAATCAGATATATAATCGTGTAGTTGTACAGTTCTTAAGTATCCTTTGTTTTATTTTAGATTTAAAGAATATTTTTTTGATTTTTATAAATTCTTTTAAATTCTCTTCGTCTGTAAGTAGTAAAATCGTTGGAATTATTTACTGGTGTCTCTGTTGTCGGAGACCGTCTACTTACCACCACAACTCCTATTTCTGCCGACTAATAGTACTGTGCAAACGTTTCTGTGTTCCGGTTTGTATTCTAGTGAAATTACTGAGGTAACGAGATTTAATACCTTTCGTCTGAAGGCAAAAAACGCAATGTGGAGCTATGTATTTCAACCTAACCAACGCCACGTTGTTATAGTTAAGCATATAACTTACTATTCAGTGAACGCTTTTCTCTTCTCGACGGATAAAAAAATAGTAAAAAGTACTATGTGATGTTTTAAAGTTAGAAATACAGGAAATCTCCTCTCCAAATGCGGAACAACAGGAGTTATAAGGAGAATTAAATAAATATTATTGAATTGTTACAATGTTTGCTATAACACGCCCATGTACTACCCATATGTTTATACATATATAATTGTGGTAGATTCCAGTCTATTCTTATCTATGAATTCTTATCAATATCATACAGGTAAAATTGTATATAACAGGTGATTTATATTTTTTAACATTTTCTCTGTATTACCATCGTCTCTTTTAATCAATAGCAAACATTATAGAAACTAGATTTGTACTGAAGTTAAAATTGATGACAAAGTTAGGGGGGTTTGTTTTTTTAACCGTATAAAATTAAAGAGGATGCAGTACCCCAAATTTCGATAGGCGCGCAAATTTTACTTTTATGTTAAGTTTTAAAATGTCACGTGATATAAAATTACTTATTTTAGTGACGGGAGTATAAACAAAAAATACCCTTTCAGTAGAAGCGAGCGTTAAATTTGATTTAGACTCACTAAATAACCTCAATGGTCTGCTTCAGTACGTTTAAAGATACTGCAGGATCTTTTGGAGAACCCATCAGTAAGAAAGCAAGACTTTACTAGCTAATTGAGCGACAAGCGTCCTGATAGTAAAAGATCGCAAACCCGAAGTCTATTTAACGCGTTCTGTTATAGGTACGGTTTAAGTTAGTGATATTCTCACTGCCCCACGCCTTACGTCCCGTGTATTACATAATACCTGAGAGTATGAGTTGGAGGTACTAAGTAAAGGTAGTTGGCTCGCTGTTGTTACACAGCGATATAAATTGTTTGAAAAGCAGTACTTAGTCATGCGGCATTCCACCGCCGGCCCTGCCCCTGCCCCTATACAAATGTACGTGTACGACACATCTTCGCACTCTTTCATTATTCCTTATTTATGCAAAAATATCACCACAGTACAGAGAAAACGTGAATGCATGTTTCATATTAAAATTAATGCAATTAGTTCAAGGGCGAACAACGGTAATAAAGTTGATGTAATGTAAAATATTATTAATATTTTATTATCTTCCCAATCTACAGAGACTACATTTCGATCTGATCTTCAATACATTATTTCTATGTGATTTTTTGTCAGGGCCGTAGTAAACAGTACGATTGTTAAAATTTGAGTTTTTTGTATTTAAAAATTTAAATACATTAAGAAGGGAAGTTTAAGTAATTGGGTACAAGTAGCACATTACAGCTGTATTACTGTTCCGGTTGTCACGCTGGTGAAGCCTATACGGCGAGGTCTTGTTTGCGTCTTCACCGCGAGGAACTCCATCGTGTGGGCGGAGAATCGGCCACGCCTTGCTTTAACCACGCCCCGTGTGTCGTAATACTAAAACCGGGCTAAACATTAAAACCTAATCATTTTTAAGATAACTAAAACGATATTGATGACTATAAACAAACTCAATACAACAAGCATTTCAACACATCACCGGCGACGTAACTATACATCTATTATAACGAAATAGTGAATTAAAATATTGCCTTATAACTGGGACCTTTGTACTTCTAAATATCTTTTCTATTATTTGATAAAACGACAGAAGGAAGCCGTTCACCTGATAGTAAGTGATATGCATGAGAATAACGACGCGGCCGTAGTTAAGATAGCATACACTTCTTCAATTTCAATCCAACAGAACTCACACAAAAATTATTATTAATCACTATAATATAACCTTACCTTATTATATCAGAGGAAGTTTGAAAGTAGCGCCGGTGACGGATAAGTTGAGAAGTAATAGATTAGCGTGGTATGGACAT
>DWLS01005466.1:0-12670 GCA_018246255.1 Pachliopta kotzebuea | reverse complement strand
TATATATATATATATAAATATATGTATATATATTTGTTACCTTAGTACATGAGGTATTTAATGGCATGATATAAAAAGAACAGAAAACTTTAGTCTGTGATTGAACAGATTACCTGTTGGATAAATTTACGGTGAAGTCATTCTTAATACGTTAAATAAGGATTGATGTGTACAGAAATTATTTAAGATTTAATTTTAGGTACAACGTTGCTAACACCCAAACTTTTATTATCTTTTTTTGGCTATCTTTTTTGTTATCAACTCATTTAAATTGCAAATAAACGTATAATTCACGCCAATCAGGCGTCGAAGCAGGAACCTTCATTCATGACCATTAATAATTAATGGTCGAAAATAATTGCGGTCAATGGATCTTTACCGGCTATTATAACCATTTTAAATATTTTGTTCCAATGTCAATCCAGTAATTTTAGTACTTACCTCGAGTTAACTTCCTCGAACATACCGGTAGAGCGTATGAAATAAGGGCATATTAGTGAAGTGTGAACTCCCTTTACACCTCGTGACTCCAATTCAAGTTTTAAAGCTTCATCAAAGCCGCAAGCAGCGGCCTTAGACGAGCAGTAGTCTACCAGCTTAGCCACTCCGACGTGGCCCGCCATTGACGCTATGGTCACTATATGGCCATTATTGTTTTCAATCATTGTAGGCAGGAACGCTTTTACGGTCTGAAAGTAAAGTAATGTTTCTTATAATTTTAATATTTTCTCTTATCGATAATGGCATTAATTAAAGTTAATATTTGATGAACAATTACTGGCACTCTCCAACATCAAGTGTTTTTGACTTGGTGTACATTTGATTCTTAGGTCTTTAGATTTTTTACTTTCCCAAATTTAACTATACCTTACCCAGAAATGCGCCAAGACATTAACATCAAAAGTCCTCTGTATGAGATGGTCCGGTGTATCCAAAAAGTACTGCCCTGACACGACGCCAGCGTTATTGATCAACAGGTTTACCTGAAATGTATAATTACATTCACGTAGGAATCGGTTCATGTAAACTTCATTTGCGATTTTCATTGTTTTTATTGACAGTGTAAGAATAACAATATATCAATTTACTACGGCACAATATATTATATATACACATTGTACAAAACGGTTACCGATAGTTATTCATACTATTTTTAATTTGTATTCTATGGTTTTCAATTTGCGCATATTTAGTTATAATAAAAAGATATAATTTCAGCTGTTTGAAGGTTATTTAACATTGATGGTCATACCTGAAAATATCAGCAGAAAAAAAATATTCTATGATACAAAATTGCAATCTTTATACCAGATAAGACTGCATCAATTACTAGGTAATTATATACTGAGGTTATTCCCATGGCTATCAAGTACAATAACAACAATGTAGCGATCATTTATCGCTATAGATAATTATTGATGTTCACATGTATTTTTATTTATTTTCCGTACAATTATTACGATTTATAACTCTATGTAGAAAAAAGAGCCGCTGAGAAATGTATACAAAAATGAAGAATAACAGAAATGATTATCAGGTGCACAATAAACATATTCTCCCACGCATAAAGTTAAGAAAGAATTTACTGTAAAAGACCGTCATTCGCATGTAAAATTCATTATCATATCAAGTTTTAACAGTAATATGTTAATCAAAAATCATTCCTTATTATTTGTCTCCAAACTTGTCTGATGCGCTGACTTAAATACTCCATAACGCTTGTAACTTTTAAACCGAAAGATACATGGATCCTCTTTCAGGATATAATGAAGACAAGAAATCGGAAATAAAAAGTCTATAGCTCTTCCGGTTAAGGAAACATGAAAGGTAGAAGTAAGAACTGTAGAAGGGAGGAAAAAACTACAATGAAAATTTCACTGAGAATTGAACTCATGACCTTTGTATTAAAAGCATGGAAATTTAGATCCTAGGCCATTCCGGTACATTGTAATTTTATAAGGTATTAGAGACCCGTATAAGAAAATGACGCAACCGACGTTTTTCTGGTTTGTTTTGGCAAAATAATTTATCCAAATAATTTCACGACAAAATAAACCAAACGACAGACATAATCCTTACAAAGCGTCTTCTTTCATTCAACTTTTGAGCAAAAATAAGACTTAGAAAAATGAGAAATAAAATAATGTTATAAACTTTCAGGTTTACGTTTTCTGAAGTTTGACTACTTTTCATAAGGTTATGGATGGTCAAATAAAATGAAAAAAAAACGTCTCTTTTTAGCTGTTGGTTTAAAATAAAACAGTTTTATGCAATAAAATCTACTTTCAAATTTGCAAAGCACGCCTCAATGGGGTTACATTGGAAAGTGCACACCCAAAATTTCTTAAGGACATCGACTTCATTCTCACTGGAAGCTTGTTCTTGTGAAACATCTTCGAAATATAATTCCATAGTATTACAATGTTTGTAAATAATTGCTTGTTAAATTAAGTAATTTTTAATGACATTCACGATGAAGTTTAATGGTAATTAAGTTTGTGAAAACTTTGCATTAAAAATTACAAAATGATTTTAAAAGAATTCTTTTTTACGTATTCGTGTGATATTTTTACTTCTTCTTTAAGAAGATATATTATCGGAAAAAATTTCAGTTTAAACAGATGGCCTTGGTATAAGTAATCGCGTATACATAGATCAAAGTTAATTTTCCTGGTTACCGCGATGTTGATATTTTTTTTTATAACAGCTAAGAGGCAAACGAGCAATACGGGTCAGCTGATGGTGTTTCACCACCGCCCACGGTCACCAGCGACACCAGTGCGTTGCCCTACCCTTCAGGAAAGAATATGCTCTTTTTTTGAATAACCCAATGTCGCAGTCGTTGGGGAAGACCGCCGATGGCAACGAATTCCAGAGATTTACTGCTTAATTTGCTGTTTTAAACAGCTCTTTGAAAAATATTCTCTGAAGAAGCAGTAAAATAAAACCAATTGTATATCTAAATTAGCAATGCTAACAACGTTTATTAAATACATTTTAATAATAATAGTTTGAATATACTTTGTATAGTCCCGAGTTTTAATAACTCTTAAACAATTTCTATTGCTACTTGAAATGAAATAGTTGCTATGTATAGAATAAAAGGTCTTTAGCGTTGATTAATTAAATTAAACAAATAGAGTAAACAAAGAATAAATCAATACTCCATAAGCAGTAAACAAGTGCTATTAATTACGCCTTTACCAGTAACACAACCATTTTAGACAAAATTCTACGTTATTAATACCGGACACTCAGCAAAGCAACACTTTACTTTGATAAAGGTAATGGTTTAATCTTAACTTAAATAGGTGTTACAAACAACTATAAAAATCCTTGAAATTTGCTTTGAAAAAATAAATGATACTGTGTGTGTGTCATCTATTTAAAACTTACAATGTTAACGCAACGTTAACACAGAATAACACTCAAATTTGAGTAATACCCTTTTTTTGGATAATACATAGGTTGAATATAACTGGAAAAAAAACCAATGACCTACCCTGCCGACTTCTTCATTTACCACTTTCGCAACTCTGTAGATATCTTCCCGGTTCGCCAGGTCGACTATGTACCCGTGACATTTTCCTCCAATACCTTTGACTAGTTTCACAGTGTCCTCCAGACCTGAAAATAATGAGCTTAATATAATTTCGAAAAATTTGGCAATGAAAATATTGCGGCAGTGGTTTAAAATAAGATACGAATAAATTGACCAATGTCCCAAAGTAAGCAAATAAACTTGTTATTCTTTTCTTAGTGTTTCGTCGACCGGTTTATGTTTTATCGACCTACAACCTCATCGACTGTTCAGTACAATGACTTCGAAATTTAGATATATATATACATACATAACAGTAAAAATTGTCTTTATAGATACATTATAATTATTAGTTTCAATCATTACGATCATGGCGTGCGGCATTGTGATAATTATCTCAACATCATATTCATTATTAAACAATATCTTCTGAAAGTGTATGTAGGTGTTTATTTAAGACGAGACGAGCAAGGCGTACACTTGATGGTAAGTGATACACTTGCCCGTAGCAACGTGGCGCTGGTTAAAATGATATACACAGCAGCACATTGCGCTTTTCACCTTGAAACAATATATTAAATCTCGTTAACACTGTAATTTGTCTATTATACAGCACCCTTCAAACTGAAACACATTAATATTTATACACTACCTTTTGTCGGCTACGAAAGGAGCTGCAGTGGTACCTACTTAGGCCGTCTCCGGCAACAGTCTTACCACCAGTACAACAGAGACTTATTAGAGGTAAATGAGACCTTTATAAAGAACACTTATTATTTTTTGAAACGAAAATAAAACATGAACATGTTTAATAAAGGATAATACTTTGAATACAGACGAAAACATTTTGAACAAAAATTAATATCTATATCTAATGAAAAATAAAAGACATTTTGCGTTTTTGACATTTAATTCAAGGAAGACAAGATGCACAACTGGTACAGATATAATTTCGCAAGTTAACACATACATGTTTCATTTTCTGACTTTAGAACAGAAATACTTCAAAATAAACTTTGCACCATCATATTGTATAATTAGATATGTATGTTGTTTAAGTATGCTTAGAGACATTTCTAAATTAATTAAGAAAAAATGTTCTGGTTTACGTTTTACAAATAACCACGGAATGACATGTTATGATATGAATGACAGATCACTATAGCAAATTTTAAAATAATCTTGCATAGTAATGAAGAAAGTAACGGACACGAAATGGCGAATTTACGTACTCGTTTGACGAGATATCAGCAGAAACAGTATTCATGTCAAACTTAAGCGTTTTCATACTTATAAACAAAGAGAGATAGAAGCTTGTATAATATATACTTTTGGATAAAAAATAATAGTTTAAGAAATACCTTGACCGCTAGAATACCATGAAAACAAATATCTTTTGTATAAAACTATATTTCATGTATGATAATATAAGGGTAATCTCGTTGTAAATAATTTTTTGTTATCATGTATTCAAAACAAGTTTATACATGAAGTATTAAACCCCATTATGATGTATACGATATTTGCCAAAATGTCCTTTAAGTTTGTAAAATTGTCATATTTAGCTATTTTAGATTTATATGAATGTCAACTTTTAATGGAAATTTAAAATTAATGTACACGTATAATATTCTTACTGTTTTAATATATATTGCACAACCGAGTATTTGTTTTTGCATTGCAATTCGGAATAAGTTAACCTTGATCTTTATTTTAATTTTGCCGATTTAAATATTTAAAATGGTGACGAAAGTAACCCAAAATTTGTTATTAGTTGGACAATTCATTAGAATTATAGAACGAAATTAATGTTTATGATATGTTAAATTATATACAAAGGAAAATGAGTACTTATATGTAATTACATGTTCTGTGGTCGCAAGAAAGACAAGCTTGAGTGTAAATTATATCGAGTGAAATTGCGAAGTTAATAAGACGTTATTCCTTTTTCTCATTAGAAGTTGAAAGCAAAATACTGCACAATATAATTTTCAAAGAACCCCATAAGTGTGAATGCCCGTCGCATGAATGCGCTCTCGATTTTATTCTGTTTATGTTATAAAAAACAACTCGTGTTTAGTGAGACACCATATCTCTTATCTTACGGAGTTTCGCTCTTGGCCGAATGCACTTGAAATTGCCTGATTCAATTCAACGAACACGACGTTTGTGTTGCGCAAACGCCGGAATCAAGTTTGCCTTGACAACGTGCTACTAGTATTCGGCACTTCTGTTCCATAAACGCAAATTATACATATTCAATAACGCATTTAACTATTACGGTGACCATTGTTAGTAAACTGGAAGATACATATACAGCTTTACGTTTCCACTGCTGCCTTTCGGCCTTATCTTATATAGAGAGAGTCAAGGACATTATTCACGGCGCTTGTATTAAGTACTGTACTACGTTACAGTTTCAGTAACGCTCACACCGCACTATGTAAATAATCCATTCGTATATATTTGTCTATCATGACCGTACCCAATAATTTTTTCTCTTCATGTCCCTCTACACTCCTTTTTTCTTCTAAATTTCTTTTACTGTGTTTTATTTATGGAACCGTTTACAAATCTATATCCATCATTCTTAAATGTATACTAGTTTAAACAAGGTCATAAGAATTTTGTTTCTTACTTCTACTATCACATCTAGTTATCATCAATAGTTTACTTAACAGAGAGTTTTTTCGAAGGTGCAATTATAATATTTATTAGTAAATAAATCCATTACATTTGTGCAATCTATTAAATAAAATCTCCCTACTTTTTTCAAAAGCTTTATGCTTGTTTGTCGTTACAAGTGAATCGCTCTTTAACATGTTTTCTTTCCTATTGCTAGTTCGATAGAGGTTGCATTCAAATTTACAATAAAATTCGTTGTACCGATGTAAAAACTTATATATATTAAATATTATAAACAAATAAAATACGAGAAAAGAATTTCTCTTAAAGTATCAATAAACCGGATAAACATTTGTCAGCTCCATCACTTGTCTGGTTTACAAATGCCGAGCCAGCCCGTCAAATATTGAAATTGAAAGAGGCTTTGTGCGCTTGTCTGAACTTTGCACAGGTATAATTTAAACATTTAACTGCTTACAAGTAATTTTTGAATTACCTTAGGATAAAAGCAGGACGTTCACCTGAAGATGATGTAGCTAATTACGTATTTCTTTTTGCATACACCAGTTTTTAAACGCAAAAACAGTATTTTAAAATGTTATCACATATATTTATATGTGATAAAATAAAAAACATTTCTTCAGTTATTATTAAAATTGTAATAGACCTCCAATGAATCTTTACAGAAAAAAATATAATCTTTAAATGAGAATATTTCAAATGATATGTCTAAAACTCCAGTATAATATAATATATTACTTAAACACACTAACATTTTAAAAACTTTAAATCTAAGAATTGAAGATTGAAATATCTCGACAACAATTTTATTACTACGCTCAAAATGTACATATCGAACCAAAACTAATTTGTTTCTCTGACAACATTTAAATTTTAACACAATCTAGTTCTGTAGATAAAATCTACGAAATTTTTTATATCACAAAACAAGACACCTTTGTCTTTCCTTATACCAAAATTTACAAAGATCTTGACACAAATAATATTATTTAGTTTAAGACTTTGTTTTTTCTGTGTAGCGATAGGAGTTTGCAATGATCGAATCTCGTATACTAACATGCGACCTTTAATTTGCAATCTGTAATCTAACCACAAATGTTAGTATTTAAAAATAAATG
This sequence comes from Pachliopta kotzebuea, assembly GCA_018246255.1. Lineage (NCBI taxonomy): Eukaryota > Metazoa > Arthropoda > Insecta > Lepidoptera > Papilionidae > Pachliopta > Pachliopta kotzebuea. Next base: position 5,365 of record DWLS01005466.1, on the reverse strand, counting down.
AATAAATTAATTCTGACAGTTTAATTTAAGGAAGTTTAGCTATCGCGCTATTGGACATTTATTAATAAATTGTGATTAATTATAATTAAAATAAGCTATGTTAGTTCGGGATCTGTTTTGTATGAGATAATATATACATAAAATACGAAGAACAATGAATTATATTCACTACGTCTTGCTAAAACAATAGGGCGGTAGGTTGTTTAAACGTCACTACAATGGACTTGTCGCATTGTGACAATATAATAAGACCAAATAATTTCATATTTTAATCTTTTTACATAACACTGGTGGTAGGTTATTATTGCCGGAGACCGTCTAGGTAGATAACAACGCAGATCTTATTTCAGCCGCTAAACAGTAATGTCCAAAAATTGCTGTCTTCCGGAGCGTTGTAAGCTAGTGAAATTATATATTTTTTTTATTTAATTTATAAAACTTTATTGCAACACCTAAAATTAAGGTCCAATAGGCGGACTTAATCCCTGTAGGCATTCTCTACCAGTGAACCTAGGAGGTGGGAGATGCTGTGGTAGGTTAAGTGTAAAAACTATAATTAATGCTAAAATAATAATAATAGTCATTATATGATACATACACATACTTACTTATACATATATATATATACATTTCTGTACATAAATACAAAAGAAGGTAAATATATATGTACAAATAGGTGAAAGTACATATATACATAAATCATAAGAAACAGATAAGACAACCTAATATCTTAATCTCAAATAGTTCCTTTTCACCAGTCTCCTGAAAACTTCTTTACTTAGAGCTTTTCTAATATTATCAGGAAAGGAAGGCCGGAATCGTGCTGTCTGAACTGTAAAGGAGTTACTGACAAAGCCAATGAAATGTTGAGAAATACTAATTGTTAAATTAGTAATTGAACGAAGTACCCTGTCATGGGTTAAAGAAAGAAGTTAAAAATTATCTTCTAGATACAAAGGAGTTGAAGGCAATTACTGTAGTAACAAGACTTAACATATGTCAAGGCGACGAGTACAATGTGGTGACGTGTATACCATCTTTGCAAACGCCACGTTGTTTTGAGCATGCCCGTATCATTTACCATCAGGTAAATATCTCGCTCGTCTCGTGGAGTAGAAAAAACGAAAAATTTTTTGCAAGCATATTGGGTATTCAAACATTTTTCAACAAGAGTAACCCACCAGAACATCATCTGGGAATCTTCATTTCCTTGTACGTATCATCTTTGAGAAAACAAAAATCAGTGTGTCTTCGAATGTAAATAACACTTTTTTTGTTTTAAACCATATATTTACAATTAAAAACAAAATATACGTACTTTCTACTTAACGGTTCCGATGTTGTATTATATGAAACATATAATTTGTTCTTTGTACTCGTATGTTTAAACCATGTCTACTTAAAAATGTAAATATTGACATAGATCTAGTGTTCAAGCGTCGCTGGAGCATATGTACATTTATTCATACATACCGTTGTGCATAGATAATTGATCATTATGATATGTCATAGAAGTGGAATTAACTACATATTCATGTTATTTTAAAATATATTTTGTGTATTAAACAAAAATTATGAAAAAATATCATATTAAATTATAATTACAGCATGTACAAAATTCTTCAGTTTTATTGGTGGTAGATTTGTCTCTCGATCACAGAAAGAACGCGTCCTGTTTGTATTATTTTTGTATTGTTTGTATCGAAGCTTATACTTTAGAAAAGTTTTACTATTATTTATTATTTTATTAGATCACATATTTTTCTACTATAATCTATTTTTAATAAAAAACCTACATATTTTTAAAAATTTTCGTTTATCATATCAGTTATATGTAAAGTAAAAAGTATGAAGTTGGAGATATGTTTTAGTGTTATTATCTATCATTGATCTATTATAATATTCATATAATATAGATGCAATAAAGCGGCAATAAATGATTGTGCAGTACCAGTTATTTATTTCACAATAAAGTGTTCTTCTAACCGTGAAATAAAGCATTAGCTATTATTACAAGTGATATACGCAACTAGCTTCATATCGATAATAGCTTTTTACTCGTATATCGCATGAATGTACCACACTGTATAAAATCGGTTTTTGTTATAAAAACGAACTTGATTTCTTAAATTACTTTCTACTATTCATCTTATAAGAGGAGTTTTATATGTGTATATACTAATACCTTACTCGAAAACTTAAATTCAAATTCATATTTAAATACTGCAGAACATTATTACGTTAACAATGTTTATAAAACATAATCATTATCATTGCTCATTAGCAAATATATAATTTTACTTCACACAGCTTATTTAGCACATATATACGCTTAATTACCCGATCAGAAGATAATGATCCATGAGATGCCGTCGCCTTCTGAGATGTAAACAATTGTTAGTAATAATTCGAAACAATGAGATATAAAATTTCCTTATTTTCCATGCATACAACTAAATAAAAATTTCAAGAAAATAATCCGAAAAAATACCGTAAACGCTCAGTTTGTGAAGCGGTTGCACGTCTCGTAGAAACTGGCATGTTCCAAGAACAACAGCTTTCTTTCTTTCTGGTTTACTTATATTTCTTAATATCCTTCACTACTTTTAATCAAATCCAAAAAAGTGGAGAGTAACAAGATTGATACGAATATCTTAGTCTCTCTTCCTGCTTTTATAGATCGTTGACGACTGAACTAGCGTTTTCTTACCTTTTATGTATATTTAATGTTAGTAGTATACAGCGACAGTGTACTACTGACAATAAACAGAAATGTGTGTCTATGAACAATCAAATATGTGATACGAACGCGTCAACCTTTATATGAATAACAGCGTGATGTTTGTATGAAAAAAAATAATTTCACTCACAACTACTCTGCCAATAATTTATTGCAGAGTTTTATTTCCGTTACAAACCGCAGTAAGCGAATTGTGTAGACTAAACTAATAATACCGTAAACATCAATAATACCGTAAATTTAATTATTGATTCAGTATGTAACATCAGCACTGTTTATTATTTTATTAGGTCTACAATCAATCATGTACTACCAGGGTATTTAAAGTATACAAAGAGATTATTGAAAGCAACTAAGTACACAATTCTTAATATGTAAATAAAGCATTCACAATACTCATTTTTGACACACAAAATTTAGTCTAGGGAAATCAATGTTATAATGGCGTTTCAATAAATAAAATAATATAAAAAATACAACAAAAAGGTAATTGTAATAAAATAGTTAAATTAATTTCCATAAGTATAAAACAGCATACTTACTGTTGCATATTTACATTTCAATCTATACAAATCGATAATTCCTGTTTGATATCATTAAAGTTACTTTATTATACAATCTAAATGCATGCAATGTTTGATTTAAAACTAGGTAGATTTTTTGTACTGTCTTGTTCTAGTAATGTAATAATTTAATATTTACAATTAATCTTAACATTACCTATAATTGATATGCTTAGTCTTTGACATCGAGGTGTTTTTGTTATTTCAAGTACAGATTAGATTGATTGAAGTCACTATATGTATTTAAGTGATGGTTTAAAAAACTTTTGCCTTTAAAGCAAGACATAGATAAATGTCTGTGTCGCACTGTAAGGTATAATAGATTTATCAGTGTTAAATGCAATGATGAATGTATAGTCATTATACAAGACTAATATTAATCATGCATATATGATAAAGTATCCTTGTATATTTGCAATATGTTATTATTATACTTATACAATTTTCCTAACATAAATATATTTTTCAATGAACGGTGTAAATGTCAGATAAGTAACAATTAACGTGAATTAAATATTGATGTTAAATTTAAATCATGAAGTGTTTCTGTAAAGAACAATTTGTATTGTAGTAACGTATGTACGTTACTACAATTCCTATGTAGGTACAGGAAAATTTTAAGACACTTAAATTAAAAATACTACTTCGATTAATAGAGCGACAGACAAATGATATTTTAAAAACTTTTTGACTAAATTTATGGCAAATCAGTAATGTTAGATTTATTGCATTTAGCCAACAGGTATTTAAATGAACACTATTTTTATTTGTAGAGAAACCTAGGCGAATATTCACTTCGCTAGTATAGAATTTTAAGTCGTTTCCATGGGAACCTAAAACAGAAACTGACATTAAAAACTTTCTCTGTAAGTACTATGTTAGATAGCTTGCTTCGGCGAAGTATTATAAACAATATTTGAGGGGAATATTATTATAATAATTTTACTAATACAGTGGTATTGTATCTAATACAGTGATATGTAGTGACGTATTAGTAAGATATTTGTCTCCTAAAACAATGAAGATAAAATATTAAAAAATATTTGTATTGTTCGATGGACTGCTATTCGGACAGATTAAATAAAGATAGTCTGTAGTATAGCTAATATAGTTTTAACTGTTATAGGGGTTATGATTTCGAAATAAACTTTAATTTTTTTATTAGACCAGACGAGGATAATAAGTAATGCCCATAAAAATGCGTTACAATACCACATTGCACTTTTCGTCTCATAAAACACAGGGTATTAAATTTTGTTACTCCAGTAATTTCACTAGCTTACAGCGTCGTACAAACCGGAACACAGTAATATTTGCACAGTACTGTTTGGCGGCAGAAATAGGCCCTGCGGTGGTACCTACTTAAACGGTCTCTATAAACAGAAACTTACCACCAGTAAATTTCACTAATGTTTTAGTTATAATTTTTTACACAACGTTTTGCTTAGATAAAGACGAGTATACTATTTTAACGTATTAGTGTAATATACACATGTACGTGTTATTATGGTCAAAAATTTATTTCGTCACAGTGATGGTATTTAATTACGCAAATAGAAGCAATAAAAGGTTACAATAAAGAGAATATCACACAGTTAATCTCTTTGTTAAAAGTTGAAGAACGTAAGATTACTTAAGTTTCTAGACAGCTAAATGCGAACAGTTACGAAAATATTTTTTGATGAAATCTATTTCAAAGACAGTGATAATTTCAATTACGTTTAGCCTTTTTTTAATGTCATCACAAGATTTGTCTATTGTTCAACGTAGTCTCTCCCAATAATAATTCAGAAAATAATTCTTTGCAGTAACAATAGAGAAATCATGCCGTCATTAGTATAATTGTTCCTGTCCAAATATAATTATTCGTGTGTATTTAATTTAGTAATTTGATCTTTGGTTAATAAATAAATAAATAAATAAAAAGCGTTCATTTGTCTAAAAAAAAACTTATAACTATGTACATTATGCTGCGAGGAGAATCAAATATACTCCAGCTTCGCTAGTAAGATTGGAATCGAAACACAGTCGAATGCCCGGGAGAAGTCCAATAGAACGAGTA